>CAUYON010180004.1:0-13592 GCA_963573935.1 Arctocebus calabarensis
GGGCACCTGTAGTCCCAGCTACTTGGGAGGCTGAGGCAAGAGAATCGCTTGAGCCCAAGAGCTGGAGGTTGCTGTGAGCTGTGACTCCACTGCACTCCACCGAGTGCGATAGAGTGAGACTCTGTCTCCACAAAAAAAAAAAAAACTAAATTCTTGGCTTGGCGCCTGTGGCTCAGCGGGCTAAGGCGCCAGCCACGTACACCTGAGCTGGCGGGTTTGAATCCAGCCTGGGCCCGCCAAACAGCAATGACGGCTGCAACCAAAAAATAGTCGGGCATTGTGGTGGGCGCCTGTAGTCCCAGCTACTTGGGAGGCAGAGGCAGGAGACTCGCTTGAGCCCAGGAATTGGAGGTTGCTGTGAGCTGTGATGCCATAGCACTCTATCCAGGGTGACAGCTTGGGGCTCTGTCTCAAAAAAAAAAAAAAAAAAAAAAGTCACTTTGTTCAGGCCAAGCACAGTAGCTCATGTCTATAATCCTTAACACTTTGGGAGGCTAAGATGGGAGGAGGCCAGGAGTTTGAGGTTGCTCTGTGACGTACGCTAATGCCATTGAAATTTAGCCCAAGTGACAGAATGAGACTCTGTCTTAAAAAAAAAAAAAAAGTCGGCTTGGCACCTGTGGCTCAAGTGCTAAGGTGCCAGCCACATACACCTGAGCCGGTGGGTTTGAATCCAGCCCAGACCCTCCAAACAACAATGACAGTTGCAACCAAAAAATAGCTGGGCATTGTGGCGGGCGCCTGTGGTCCTAGCTACTTGAGGCGGAGGCAGGAGACTCGCTTGTGCTCACGAATTGGAGGTTGCTGTGAGCTGTGATGCCACAGCACTCTACCCAAGGTGACAGCTTGAGGCTCTGTCTCAAAAAAAAAGTCATTTTGTTCAATTGCTAAAGAAGAATAACAACTGGGTTAAGAGATACAATATTGGCCGGGCATGGTGGCTCATGCCTGTAATCCTTGCACTCTGGAAGGCCAAAGCAGGTGGATTGCCTGAGCTCAGGAGTTTGAGACCAGCCTGAGCAAAAGTGAGACTCCATCTCTATTCAAAATAGAAAAATTAGTTGGGCATTGTGGTGGGCACCTGTAGTCCCCGCTACTTGGGGGGCTGAGGCAGGAACCTAAGAGTTTGAGGTTGCTGTGAGCTACGATGACACCATGGCATTCTACCCTGAGGTAACAGAGTAAGACTCTGTCTCAAAGAAAGAAAGAAATACAATATTTTCTAATAACAGTTAAACAGATATTTTACTTGCCATATAACTCAATAAAATTACTTTTTCCCTTCCAAAACAAGTAAAAGTATACTATACATTCGTTAAATGAATCAATACTTTTAATTTACCTATTTTTTCATGGGGCTTTGTTGCAATTTCCTCCCACGCATTTGTTTCAAGGTTGTATGCATGGATCTTGGAAGAAAAAAAGAACATATATCTATATAGATAACTTTAACTAATGTGAAAAATGGATTTTTAAAACATACACTTTATTTTTCAGAGTAAGTTTACATTCACAGCAAAATTAAAAAGAAGGTACAGTGATTTTCTATACAGAAAGCTAGACTTCTAATAACAGCCAGTGCAAATATATATTCTTGATGGAAAAATTTTTCTTCTTTTGTTTTGCTTTTCTCTGATCTTTCCTAATTCTAATGTAGGCAAAACATTGAATGAGGCAGTTGAAATTAAGCACATATATGATCTTAATTTTTTAAATTCACAGAAAAAAAAAGAAGGAAAAAGTTGGAGTAAGAAACAGAAATGTACACAATTCCTGATTTTCTTCTGCATGCCTTTCTGTAATTTCTACATTTTCTACAAAGAACATGAATCATTTTTATAACAGAAAAAAGCAAGTATTGGTAAAGGAACGTGGGAATATAATTTTGACAAAACTTAAAAAGGACTATTACGGTTCCAAAGCGAACCAGGAGCTCTGCAGTCTAATCTATATTTTCCCTGGGATATGTAACTATAACATTTTAGAAATGCCACAGGGATGGATAAATTACAGCCTTTCAGATCTTGGCTTTCTAAAGTTAGTGATGTTCAGCCCAAAACAAACCTGTTCTTTTTAGTTACACAGCATTGACGATGTTAGGGATGTGACATTCTGAGAATCCTAGTTCCAATTCCAATTAGTTCCTCCATTTAAGTTACTCTATTTTCCTTTCAGTCATTTCCCTCATCCAGCATAAAGGGATAATTTTCATAAAGTATGTTCAGTGTGTGAAAAATGCAACTGTCAACTAGAAAGCATAACAGGGGCACAGAGTCTGACCTTAAAATATAAAGAACTTCAAACACAAAATAGGTGTTGGTGTGTATGTTGCTCAAAAATAAAAACACATAAAATAACAGGATCATCTTACTTAGCATGATATATGCTTTTATCTCTCTTTATCCTTCTCCCTCTCCCTTTTTATCCTTTTTCTTCCTTTTAAAAAAAAATACCTTATTTAAGGAATAAGCCGTCCAGGAAGTACCACCTCCCAAGATATAAATCCTCTGCCCATCATGTGCAATTTCATGCCTGTATCTGAAAATACATAATAAAATACATTTGTAATTCGGTGAAAAAATGATCTGCAAGGTTTTTATTGCATCATTATTTATAATAATAATTCACTGGAGAAAACCTAAGTGTTTTAATAATAGTCAATTGACTGGAAGAATTATAGATTATATATCAAATGAATCAATATGCGACCAATAGGAAGAATATAATTACAGATGGATAATACATTGAGAATTTTTCATATGACTGAAAAAAATCAGTTACATAAGAGCAGAAAAGTTATAATCTCATTAAAAATGTGGGCTGGGCGGCACCTGTGGCTCAGTGGGTAGAGCAATGGCCCCATATAGCAATGGTAGTGAGTTCAAACCCGACCCCTGGCCAAAGTGCACCAAAAAAAAATAGCTGGGCATTGTGCCAGGCGCCTGTAGTCCCAGCTACTCGGGAGGCTGAGGCAAGAGAATCACCTAAGCTTTGGCGTGGGGGGGTGCTGTGCGCAGCTTGCCGCCACGGCACTCTACCGTGGGCGATAAAATAAGACTCTGTCTAAAAAAAAAAAAAAAAAAAAAAAAGTATAGTTACCCAAACATGTACATAAAAATGACTATAAGGATATAATCTAAAATGTTAACCCTAGTTATCTCTGAGCGTAGATATTGTTTTTTATTTTCTTCGTTTTACCTATTGGTATTTTCTAGATTTTCTATCATCTTTTGAGACAACTTTGTGTAAGGGTGGAAATTATTATAGAGTTTTAAAGTGATTTGTCTACATTTAATTAGAGACTCTAGACTAGACTACAGGTTTTCAAATTAAGATATTTATTTAGCAAACAATTATGCTACATAGAACTGTTGAGTATAATATGAAACGCCTACCAGAACTTTCACCTAGGCAGTCAGGCTAGAAGCTAAAACAATTTATATTATGTCCACAAAGTGCTTTAAAGAAAACAACCATGTGTGGCTCGGCGCCTGTGGCTCAATGGGATAAAGCGCCAGCCACGTACACCTGAGCTGGAGGTTCGAATCCAGCCCAGGCCCGCTGAACAATAATGACGGCTGTAACCAAAAAATGGCCAGGTGTTGTGGCGGGCGCCTGTAGTCCCAGCTACTTGGGAAACAGAGGCAAGAGATTCGCTTGAGCCCAGGAATTGGAGGTTGCTGTGAGCTGTGATGCCACAGCACTCTATCCAGAGTGACAGCGTGAGGCTCTGTCTCAAAAAAAAAAAAAAAGAAAAGAAACAACCATGTGAAAATGCTTTGGAAACTTAATCTATTTCCTCTTTCCCTGAAAGCCCTGGTGCTGATAAAATAAATTACATTAAAATTAATCTAGTAGCAGGCCATCTTCCAAGTCCTCTCAAAGCAGTTTTGCAATCCTCAGCCCACTAACACACTACAGTAAAGATAAGTTCTTCCTTAGCACCTGCCATTTTGTTTAAAGGCAACAAACGGGTACTGATAGTCTAAACCAATGGTTTCAACCTTCCTAATGCCACGGCCCTTTAATACAGCGACCCAGGGCGATAAAGTGAGACTCTGTGTCTACAAAAAAAAAAAAAAAAAAAATACAGCAACCCATAGGTTGAGAACCGCTGGTCTAAACAGAGTGAATAAAAAATTGTTCGTTGTCTTTGCTTTTAAACTGGAAGGGGAAAATCATTTCTTCAAGTGTTTTAATGAGTTTAATTCTAAGAAGATGCCATGGGTGTTAGGAAAGAAAAGTTATAGATGTAGGACTACTACTAAAAAGCAATCAGAGAGAACCATGTGATAGCTGAATGTTTTTAACAGAATCCATAAAATGGATGACTTTTCCATCTATCCACCCATCTTTCCATCTATCCTTCCTCCCATCCAATCAACATTCATTAAGTACCACTATAGGCATGGCACTGTGCCCTGTTCTGGGGATATATCGTGAGCAAATGAGTCAAAGAATTCTAATATGCAAGTTAATAGTCACATATCAATGGCGGCGGGGGTGAGGGGTGGGTGGGGGGGGTGGGGGCGGGGATCAGGGCCTGAGCTCACCAATCTTTTGTTTTTGTATGTTCTGATGTCCCACATAAACAAATGTACAAAAAAAAAATTGATGGGATAAGTCCTTGACCCTCCCCTCCACATGACTTAAGAAGGAAAATGAAAAAATAACTGGAAAGTAATTAGGTTGGGCTCAGCGTCTGTAGCTTAGTGACTAGGGTGCCAGACATATACACCGGAGCTGGCAGATTCGAATCAAGCCCAGGCCTACCAAACAACAATGACAACTACAACCAAAAACTAGCTGGCCATTGTGGTGGGCACCTGTAGTCCCAGCTACTTGGGAAGCTGAGGCAAGAGACTCGCTCAAGTCCAAAGAGTTTGAGGTTACTATGAGCTGTGATGCCATGACACTCTACTGAGGGCGACATAAGACTCTGCCTCCATAAAAAAAAAAAAAAAAAGGAATTATTTTGTTTATATAATATGAAATTTAATTACAATTGCTACCTCTGGTTTCTTCTTCAAAGTGTTATAATCTTCCTAATGTAGAAAGGCTACAGAATAAAAAAAAAAAAAAGACATAAAAATATTCTGTAGTTCAGAGGGAAATACCACTTCCTCCCCAGAAGACCTGCCTGTACTACAGACTTTTCTCTACTAACTTGGGGTTGAACAACAAGTTAGCTATTTTAACTAGGGTCAGAGGGTTTTGCTTCATATTGCCAATACTCTAAAAGAGGTCAAATATTAGCAAGAAAGATAAAATATGCCTTCACCCTCAAATCTTACCTCTCTTCTGGTAGATCACAGGATAGGTTGTTTGGTTTCAGTTGTGTCCACTCTCTGGTATTAAGATCTAATTTGTGCAGGTCTGTGCTGTAAATATAGCCGGTTGTCCCTCCAAAGACATAAAGGGAGCCATTGATGATGGCCATGGCCTGGACAGCAAGGAAAGGTGAACAAGATTGACTTGTCAACACTGGATTAAAGAATGTAAACTTACCAAATTCCCCCTAAATCAGATTTTAGGAAGTTCTCTTCTACTTTTAATCTTTTAAAAAAAATGAGATCCTTAAAGGACCAAGGATGTTAGAGAATCCAGATTATGTTTAGAACTTGGAAAACATCTATAAAAAGGTAAAGCTTTACTCAACTGGAGATCAAGTTCTACTAGATAAGCAAGATAATCCTTTAAATGTCCTACCCAAGCACAAAATATACAGACTCAGGCCATGAGCATTTCCATTAAAAGCTTCTTCTCTTTACAAGCAGGTTGAAGGAAGAAATATTCTTAAGAAGAAGAAACAGGGCGGCTCCTGTGGCTCATTGAGTAGGGTGCCAGCCCCATATACTGAAGGTGGCGGGTTCAAACCCAGCCTTGGCTGAACTGCAAAAACAGAAAAATAGCCGGACGTTGTGGCGGGCACCTGTAGTCCCAGCTACTCAGGAGGCTGAGGCAGGAGAATCGCCTGAGCCCAGGAGTTGGAGATTGTTGTGAGCTGTGTGACGCCATGGCACACTACCGAGGGCGATAAAGTGAGAATCTGTCTCTAAAAAAAAAAAAAAAAAAAAAGAAGAAGAAACAGATAGGAAAATATTTTCCATGAGACTTTCTTCATTTTAAGTTTGACTTCTTGGAGTTTAAATGCCTCCTGTGATAGGAGACAGAGTTATCCAGTGTATAGATTGAAGTTAAAGCTTACAAGCTATTCATCAGTACTTATAGTACTCGTTGAAAAAGAAGCCAAAACTAGGTTCTTTTGAGCTTAGCCCATTACTCTCAGAGTCTCTGATGTACAACGGGTGGCTCCCTACTTTTCTGGATATGACTTTTTAAATCGAAGGTTTGAAGCATTAGAGCCTAAACGAATCTCTATATAATCTACTTTAGCTCAGATCCATGTAAAAGTCTGTTAGCCAAGTGCAAGCATCATCTACTCCACTACTGACGTCAGAAAACTTTTCAAAGAATCCTATCACTCTAAAAGTGATAAGACCCAGACCATAGTGGAAGCAGTCTCTCATTTGGCATAGGGGTAGAGAGAGGTTTCTGATATTTAAAGAAACTTCCATATAGGTCTAGGTCATGACCCTAAATTGAATTAGAAACAGGGAATGGGGGTAGTGAATGGCATGCAACTAGACTTACAAATTATAGCTTCACATCAGAACTGGAAAATCAAATACTAACCACTTTTTCTCCATTTAAAAAAAATGGTATCAACTTAAAAATTCTGACATCATCCACAGACTCAAAAAATATGAATAAATACATCCACCATAACTGGCCAAAGATTGGTACCTGTCCATATATTCGACTGGGTTTCTTCCCCCGACAGCTGAGCAAAGCCCATCTCTTATACTTCACATTACAGACATGGACATCATTGCCGTTGCTCTCACCAAATGGGATGCCCGTACCTCCAAACACTAACAAGTTGTTTCCATGCAGCACAACTGGGAAAGGAAAAGCACAATTCCATTCACATACTACTACCTGCAATGTTCCCACATAAACCCAGAACATAAGAGAAACTCAAAAATATCTGCTTTGCCAGAAGCGGTGGCTCACGCCTATAATCCCAGTACTTGGGAGGCAAAGATGGGTACATTGCCTGAGCTCACGGGTTTGAGACCAGCCTGAGCCAGAGCGAGACCCTGTCTCTAAAAATAGCCGGGCATTGTGCTAGGCACCTATAGTCCCAGCTACTTGGGAGGCTAAGGCAAGAGAATCGCTTGAGCCTAAGAGTTGGAGGTTGCTGTGAGCTACGACACCACAGCACTCTACCAAGGGTGACAAAGTGAGACTTTGTCTCAAATAAAAAAAACAACTGCTTTAATGCTTTTATAAAATAGCACAAACAACTAACATTTTATAATAGGTTGAGGATCTCAAATTTGAAAATTCAAAATCCAAAATGCACCAATACCTGAAACTTTTCAAGCACTCACTTAACAACGGAAATGCTCACTACAGCATTTCAGATTTTAGGTTTTCAGATTTGGGATGCTAAGAATAATACAAACATTCCTAAGTCCAAAAAATCAGGAATGTGAAACACTTCTGATCTCAGGCATTTCACTTAAGGGATATATAACTTGTCCGATAAAGTATTTCTGAAAAAGGTCTAATTCATATTACATAGACTATATCATGTAGCTCATTGAGGTATGAAATGTATTCAATACATGTTTGTGCAATTCACTAAATACTATACATAACAATACTGAATTATGTGAATTACAATATACTACCACCACTCAAGACAGTTCAAGCATGCAGCAAAGCAGAGACCATCTTTGTGTAAGCAAAGAAGGAAAGATGCAGGATGACTTGGGAGACTCAGTAGACTCAGGATGAAGGGATTAAAGCTGCATTCTGGTTTTGCCAGGGAAATGATTTCTATGTATAAAATAATGGTTTCCATCATTTTAATCCTCTACCAAATAAAAAGAAACACATTAATATCCTGCAAGTAACTCTGATGTTATTCCTCTATCTCTTATAATCCTGCCACCACACGCACACACACTCCCTCATTCTTTCTCACACATACTTTCTCTTTTTCTTTTTCTCTCTCTTTCAAAATACTGCTTCCTATATTATTTCAGTGGTTTTCTTTTTAAACCACTGCCTTAATTGATAGGCAATTAAGTGGTATATAACCAGTGGTATATAACCCTAGAGCTTTTTCCTTCTATCTAGCTCTAATGTTGTATCCTTTAACAAATCTCTTCCTGCCCCCCCTTCCCACACCCTTTCTAGCCTGTGGCATCCCCTATCTTTTCACTTCTATATAAATCAACGTTTATTAGAGATGATTTAAGCTTTGTGAGGAAGGCATGTCTAAACAGCATGGGGCCACCAAGGGCTGGGTTTAATTTCAGTGTGACCTCAGAAAAATTATTTAACCTCCCTAAATTAATCTTTACAACAACCTTATCAGGTAGGAACTACTAATACAGTCTCCATCTTTATGGATGATAAAACAGAGGCAGGGAACAGTTTAAATAATTTGGCTGGGCATGGGGTTCATACCTATACTCCCAGCACTTTGGGTGGTCAAGGCAGGGGGATTGCTTGAGCCCAGGGGATTGAGACCAGCCTGGGCAACACAGTAAGAACACATCTCTAAATATAAATTAATTAATTAATAACTTGTTAAAGGTTTCCTAGAAAAAGAACCTTGCCAAGCTAGGATTAACCCCAGACAGTCTAGTTTCAGAGTGTGGACTCTTGGCCATTACCCTCAGGGCTTCTCTAAAGACTCACTTTCCTCATCTGTACAGTGGCAATCATTCCAACAGCTGCCTCACAGGGATGTTGCAAGGATTAAACAGACAACGTGTGTGAAGTACAGGCACACCTTGTTTTATTGTGCTTTACTTCAATGAACATTCATTGCTTTACTTCAATTGACTTTTGCGAGATACTGTGCTTTTTACAAATGGAAGGTTCGTGACAACCCTGTGTCAGGCAAGTCTATGGGTGCCACTTTTCCAAGAGTATGTGCTTGCTTTGTGTCTCTGTGTCACATTTTGGTAATTTTCACATTTCAAACTTTTCCATTATTATTAGATCCATTATGGTGATGTGTGATCAGTGATCTTTGATGTTTCTAGGATAATTATTTTGGCACCATAAACCAGGCCCATATAAGATGGTGAATTTAATCAATAAATGTTGTGTGTGCTCTGATTGCTCCATCAACTGACTGCTCCTTTATCTCTTTCTCTCTCCTTAGGCCTCCCTACTCCCTGAGACACAGACCGCAATTACAATGGCCTCTAAGCAATCAAGTGAAAGGAAGAGTTGTGTATCTCTCATAGTATTATTTTTTTAATCAACAAATAATAATTGCACACATTCATGGGGTACATAGTCATGTTTCAACACACATAGGGTGGCCACGAAGTTCATGTGCCATTTAAAATTTTAAACTTTGTGGCCACCCTGTATAATGTATAGTTATCAGATTATAACCGCTAAACACATATCCATCATCTCAAATACCTAGCATTTCTTTGTGTTGGGAACATTCAATATTCTCCTTTTAGCTATTTGAAACTACATGTGTCTAAAATATTGTTACCTATAGTCATCCTACCAGTGGTATATAACTCTAGAGCTTATTCCGTCTATCTAGCTCTAATGTTGTATCCTTTAACAAATCTCTTCCTGCCCCCACTTCCCACACCCTTTCTAGCCTGTAGTATCCTCTATCTTTTCACTTCTATGTAAATCAACATTTATTAGAGATGATTTAAGCTTTGTGAGGAAGGCATGTCTAAAGCCAAGATAGGCTGAAAGCTAGGATTCTTGTGCCAAACAGTCAGTGGTGAATGCAAAGGAAAAGTTCTTGAAGGAAATTAAAAGTGTTATTCCAGTGAACATACAAATGATAAGGATGGGAAACAGCTTGATTGTTGATATGAAGAACGCTTAAAAGCCAAAGCCTAATACAGAGTAAGGCCCTGACTATCCTTAATTCTATGAAGGCTGAGAGAGATGAGAAAGCAGCAGAAGAAAAGCTGGAAGCTATCAGAGTTTGGTTCCATGAGGTTTAAGGAAAGAAACCATCACCTTTAAATAAAAGTACAAGGTGAAGCAGCAAATTCTGTGTAGAAGCTGTAGCAAAGTATTTGCAAGACCTAAGGTAACTGATAGAGACGGTCACACTAAACTATAGATTGTCCATGTAGATGAAACTGACTTCCATTGGAAGATGATGCTATCTAGGACTTTCCTAGAGAGAAGTCAATGCCTGGCTTCAAAGCTTCAAAGCACAGGATGACAATCTTATTAAGGGCTGATGCAGTTGGTGACTTCAAGGGGAAGCCAATGCTCATTTACCATTCCAAAAGATTCTGGGACCTCTAAGAATTAGGCTAAATCTCCTCTCTCTATAAAAGGAATGACAAAGCCTGCATACAGCACACCTGCAAAGTTTACTGAGTATTTTAAGTCCACTGTTGAGACCTACTACTCAGAAAAAAAGATTCCTTTCAAAATATTACCACTCATTGACAATGCATCTGGTCATGCAAGAGCTCTCTTGGAGATGTATTAACACAAGGAGATTGATGTTGTCTTCATGCCTGCTAATGCAACATCCACTCTGTAGCCCATGGGTCAAACAGTAATTTCAAGTCTTACTATTTAAAAACTACGTACACTTTACAGCTATATAGCTGTCACAGATAGTGATTCTTCTGATGGATATGGGCAAAGTAAGTAGATTCTTCTGATCGATATGAAAACCAAAAGGTTTTCAATTCCAGATGCCATTAAGAAGAACATGAGGAGGGCGGCACCTGTGGCTCAAAGGAGTAAGGCACCGGCCCCATATACCAGAGATGGTGGGTTAAAATCCAGCCCCGGCCACAAATTGCAAAAAAAAAAAAAAAAAAAAAGGAAGAAGAAGAAGAACATGAGGAGGTCAAAATATCAACACTAACTGGAGTTTGGAAGAAATTGATTCCAATCTTCAAGGATGACTTTAAGGGGTTCAAGATTACAGTGAAAGAAGTAATAACAGTGGATGTGATGGAAACAGCAACAGAACTAGAAACAGAAACGGAGAGTGAGCCAGGAGCAATGGCATGTGCCTGTAATCCCAGCTACTTGGGAGGCTGATGCCAAAGGATCATGTGAGCACAGGAGTTTTTTGGTTTTTGTTTCTTTTTAAGCACAGGAGTTTTAAGCCACTCTAGGCTACATACCAAGACCCTGTCTCTAAAACAAAAACAAAAAGAAAAACGAAAAGAAAAGAGAAGAGGAGGAAAAAAAAGAAAAAGAAATAAAGACTGAAGATGTGACTGAATTGCTGCAATCTCATAATCTTGAATGAAGAGTTGCTATTTATGGATAAACAAAGAAAGCAGATTCTTGAGAATCTACTCCTAGTAAAAAATGCTATGAACACTGTTGAAATGACAACAAAGAATTTAGAAGATTAAGTAAAACGAGTTGATAAGGCCAAGGCAGATTGGAGAAGATTCACTCCAATTTTGAAAGAAGTTTTACTATGGGTCAAGTGCTTTAAAGGACTGTATGAGACAGGGAAATCTTTCATGAGAGGAAAAGTCAATCAATGCAGTGAAGTTCAGCCATCCCAACTTTCAGTAACAACTAGCCTCATCAGTCAGCTGCCATCAACATCAAGGCAAGATCCTACAACAGTAAAAAGATGATGATTCACTGAAGGCTCAGATGATCATTAGCATTTTTTAGCAATAAAGTGTTTTGTTTGTTTTTTTTTTCTTTTATTTATTTTAATTTATTTTATTTATTTTTTTGAGACAGAGCCTCAAGCTGTCACCCTGGATAGAGTACCGTGGCATTACACTCACAGCAACCTTCAATTCCTGGGCTCAAGCGAGTCTCTTGCCTCCGCCTCCCAAGTAGCTGGGACTACAGGCGCCCGCCACAACGCCAGCCATTTTTGGTTGCAGCCGTCATTGTTGCTTGACGGGCCCGGGCTGGATTTGAACCCGCCAGCTCAGGTGTACGTGGCTGGCGCCTTAGCCCGTTAAGCCACAGGTGCCGAGCCAGCAATGAAGTGTTTTGAATTAAGGTATGTAAAATTTTTTAGATATAATATTATTGTAGACCTAATAGACCAAAGTACAGTGTAAATATAAATTTTATATGCACTGGGAAACCAAAACAAAATTTGTGGGACTTGATTTACTGCAATGGTCTGGAATAGAATCTGCAATATCTCCAAGGTCTGCCTGTACTTCACTTGATAGGTATTAATTATCATCATTATATATCCCATTTGTTTATTTTCTACTATATTTTGCCTAGCATATATAGGTATATGACATTTTATATTGGTTCTCAGCCTTCTGGACAAGAGCAAGTGTATATGATACTTTACAGCGAATCCTCTAAGATCTCATTTCACAGGTAAAGAAATTAAAGCTAACATTAAAATTTATTTGGCAGGCAAATGGTATACAGCTGGATTCAAACTTAGGACCCAAGTGATTATGAATTATCATGCTATATTATTACCATAGTAAAAAGCTTATTCATCCACAAGGTTAAATCATATTGCAATTTTATAAATTTTTTTGTTTTTGTTTTTGAGACAGAGTCTCAAGCTGTCGCCCTGGGTAGAGTGCCATGGCGTCAGCTCACAGCAACCTCCAACTTTTGGGCTTAGCGATTCTCTTGCTTCATCCTCCCAAGTAGGGAGGGACTAGAGGCGCCCATCACAACACCCAGCTACTTTTTGGTTATAGTTGTCATTGTTTGGCAGGCCCGGGCTGGATTTGAACCTGCCAGCTCTGGTGTATGTGACTGGCGCCCTAGCCGCTGAGCTACAAGTGCAGAGCCCGATTTTATAAATTATTAACAGGAAACATACGACATTGAACCTGGCCTCCCAGACATTTCATAAAGTCAAAAGTTAAGAACTGCTTGCACTCACGTGACATAGATGCCAATTCCCGGGGCATGTAGCCATCTGTGCCCATCTGGTGCCATACTCCTGTAGCAAAATGATACCTCCAAAGTTCCCTGAAGAGAGGATAGTCTTCATTATCTGGCCCTCCTGACTCATCATAATCTGGGTTATAACCTCCAAACACATATAAATTGGTATTATCTGCCACACAACGATGTCCACTTCGTGCCGGTGGAGGTCTGTGACCTAGGAGAGAAGAGGACATTTTTCCACAAGTGGACTACCACATTCAAAGCACCGGAAAAATTAGGTGACAACCATGTTAGCTTTAAAAGAGGATCAGGAAGATTTATAACATTGATATACTTTGTATTTGCTTAAGGTATTTTATATATTCATATGCATTACTTAAGACTTTAAGAAACCAATCTTGGCTCGGTGCCTGTGGCTCAGCGGGCTAAGGCACCAGCCATGTAAACCTGAGCTGGCGGGTTCGAATCCAGCCTGGGCCCGCCAACCAACAATGACAGCTGTAACCCAAACAAAAATAGCCGGGCGTTGTGGCAGGCGCCTGTAGTCCCAGCTACTTGGGAGGCAGAGGCAGGAGACTCGCTTGAGCCCAGGAATTGGAGGTTGCTGTGAGCTGTAATGCCACGACACTCTACCTAGG
>CAUYON010180005.1:0-14055 GCA_963573935.1 Arctocebus calabarensis
GCGGGTTTGAATCCAGCCTGCACCCGCCAAACAACAATGATGGCTGCAACCAAAAAATGGCCAGGTGTTGTGGTGGGCGTCTGTACTCCCAGCTACTTGGGAGGCGGAGGCAAGAGACTCGCTTGAGCCCAGGAATTGGAGATTGATGTGAGCTCTACCAAGGGTGACATATTGAGGCTCTGTCTCAAAAAAAAAAAAAAAAAAAAGAAGAGAAGAAGTCAAAAGAGGTGGAGCAGGATGGCCTACTAGAACTCTCCAGTGATTGTCCGCCTGTAGGAACACCAAATTGTACATCCGTGCAAAAAAGCACCTTCGTAAGAACCAGAAAATCAAGTGAGCAATCACAGTACCTGGTTTGAACATAATATCAAATATGTTCAGAGGGGCATGGAAAAGGCCAACCCAAGACAGTGGAACATGGAGAAAGAACTTGTGCTTGGGAAAAGGAAAGCAAAGTGAGTATGGAACTTTACATTAGAACTCAATACTGCCCTGTCACAGTGGAAGAATACAGGGAAGAATTCTGCCAGTGTCTCAGAGGAAGCATTCAGACAAGCCCTGGGCAAAGGAGAATTCTCCACCCCAAGTGAAGTCCCAGCTGGCTTCACCATCAGCTGTCTAAAGTGGCCTGAGGCCTGGAATAATGTGAGTGGTAGGCAGCCCACAAGAACTGCAGTCCTAGTGTAAGTTCTGTTGGTGCTCTGGTTTTGGAGGCAGTGGACTTGGAGTGCAACCCAGTGAAACAACAGCCGTGGTGGCTAAGGAAGTGCCTGTGTCAACTCTGGGCAAAGCAGATCCAGGAATGACTCTTTCTGTTTTGGGAAAGGAGAGGGAAGAAAACAGACAACTGTGTCATGTGATTTGGGTACCATAGCCACAGTAAATAATAAGCACCAGGCAGATTCCTAAAGCCCCTATTTCTAGGTCTTTGCTCCTGGATGCCATTTTTAGACCCATGCTTATCCAAAAGGGAATCTGTTGTCCTGATGGGATGGACCCAGTTCCAAAAGGATTCACCACCTGATAATGAAAGTGGTCTCAGGCCTTGAATAAACAAGAGTGGCAGCTGGGAAGTAGTGGTGGTGAGCCTTGGGCAGGCTCCAGTACTGTGTGGATATACATGGCGTCAGGTGTGATCCTGTACAGTGCCAGTTGTGGTGGCCATGGATAGTGGACCACACATCACTTCTCCCTGAACTCCAGGTGGCCCAGCATGGATAGTGACTCCTGACTGGGGAAAGAGAGGGAAGATAGTGAGAGAAGATAGTTCTCATAATCTGAGGAATTCTCCCTTATCTTACCTAAGTCCATCAAGGCTGTGTATCTAATAGTCTGTAATAGTCACAGAATTCCTGGGCTTAGGACATACCCTAGTGCTGAAATAAGTGCAGACTTAGGTCACAACACTTAATCCCCCTTGAATTCATGGAAGACCCTCTCAAGAAGAATGGGAACAAACAAGCCTGTGTTTATTTCAGACTGTGAAGTCTGGAATAAAATATCTAACTCTATGATGTGTAGGCATTGATGAATGTCCACAAGCACCAAGAATATCCAGGGAAACATGACCACATGAAATAGACTACATAAGGTACCAGTGACCGATGTTGGAGTGACAAAGATAGGTAACCTTTCAGACAAGGGAATTCAAAATAAGCTGTCTAGAGGATGGTTAATGAACTTCATGGTAACACAGAAGGATCCGAATCCTATCAGAAAAATTTACCAAAGAGATTGAATAATAAAAAAAAATTCAAGCAGAAATCCTGGAGGTAAAAAATTCAATTGACAAACTGAAAAATGTATAGGAATCTCTTAATAGCAGATTTGATCAAGCAGAAGAAAAGATTAGTGAGCTTGAAGATAGGCCATATGAAAATACATGATCAGAGAGAAAAAAGAATAAAAATTAAAAAGAATGAAGCATACCTGTAAGACCTAGAAAATAGATCAAAAGGACAAATCTAAGACAATGTAGAGAGAGAGATTGGGGAAGAAAGTTTATTCAAAAAAATAAACAAACAAACCCCCCCCCCCGAAATTCCCAAACCTAAAGAAAGATATGATCATTTAGGTACAAGAAGGTCAAGAACATCAAGCAGATTCAACCCAAATAAGACTACCTCAAGGTATATAATAAACTCTCAAAAGGCAAGGGATAAGATAGGATCTTTTTTTGTTTTTTGTTTTTTGAGATAGAGTCTCACTTTGTCACTCTTGGTAGAGTGCTGTGGCATCACAGCTCACAGCAACCTCCAGCTCTTGGGCTTAGGCAATTATCTTGCCTCAGCCTCCCAAATTGCTGGGACTACAGGTGTCCACAACAACGCCCAGCTATTTTTTGTTGCAGTTTTGTTGGGGCTGGGTTTGAACCTGCTACCCTCAGTATATGGGGCTGGCGCCCTACTCACTAAGCTCCAGGTGCTGCCCAGGAAAGGATCTTAAAAGTAACAAGAGAAAAGGAGTAAATAACATATAAAAAAGCTCCAGCATTTCTGGCAGTAGACTTGTTAGTGGAAACTTCACAGGCCAGGAAGGACTGGGATGACATATTGAAAATGATGAAGAAAAAAGAATTCCCATCTAGAATATTATGATCCAATGAAGAAGTAATGACTTTCCTAGACAAACTAAATCTAAAGGAGTTCATTAACACCAGATCTGTCTTACAGGAAATGCTAAAAGGAGTTCTTCAGTCTGAAAGAAAAGGTCATTAATGAGCAATAAGAAATCATTTGAGGGTATAAAACTCACTAGTAATAGTAAATACACAAATACAAAATACTCTAGTACTGTAATTGCAGTGTGTAACTACTCATAAAGATATGAATAATTTGTGAAGACTAAAAGACATATCTATTAAAAATAATAACTACAACTTTATAAGAGAAAGACAATATAAAAAGATACAAATGGAACACATTCTTCTTAGTAATGCATCACAAGAACGGGGAAGCAAAAATCCAATGTACTCAGTTCTAATATGAAGGCAGTAGATGATATAATACAATGGGGTAGGGGAATGAGGGATTGGAGAGAGGGGAGGAAGGAGGGATGGGGGGGTCAGGTGTATGGCACATCTCTTGGGGGCAGGACACAATTACAAGAGGCACTTTAGCTAACAATCACAATCAGCGTAATATCATTCTTTGTACACTCAATGAATCCCAAGCAATAATAATAAAAAAGATATAAATGGAGACAACAAAAAGTCAAAAAGTGTGGGGAGGGAGGCTTGGTGTCTGTAGCACGGTTGTTACAGTACCAGCCACCTACACCGAGGGTGATGGGTTTGAACCTGGCCCTGGCCAACTGAACAACTGCAACAAAAAAATAGCCAGGTGTTGTGGCGGGCGCCATAGTCCCAACTACTTGGGAGGCTGAGGCAAGAGAATTGCTTAAACCCAAGAGTTTGAGTTTGCTGTGAGCTGGGACATCGTAGCACTCTACCGAGGGCAAGATAGTGAGACTGTCTCAAAAACAAAACAAAACAAAAAACCCCACAAAAACCAGCATGGGGATGGAGGTAAAGTATAGAGTTTTTTAGTTTTCTCTTTGCTTGTTTGTTTGTTGTTTTCCTTTTATGTAGTCAGAGTCAAGTTGTCATCAGTTTAATAATTGGTTGCAAGATATTATTTGCAAGTGTCACAGTAACTGCAAACAAAAACGTGTAATAGATACACAAAACATAAAAAGCAAGAAATTTACTACCAGAGAAAATGACTTTTACACAAAGTAAGACAGAAAAGAAGTTAGAAAGGATAAGGAGACTAACAAAAAACCCATGAAAGCTGGGCATGGTAGCTCACACATGTAATCCTAGCACTCTGGGAGACCAAGACGGAGGGATTGCTTGAGCTCATGAGTTCAAGACCAGCTTGAGCAAGACTGAGACACAATCTCTACAAAAAATAGAAAAATTAGCCAGGCATTGTGGCAGGTACCTGTCATCCCAGCTACTTGGGAAGCTGAGCCCAAGAGTTGAGGTTGCTGTGAGTTATGATGATGTCATAACACTCAACCCCAGGGCAACAGAGTCAGACTCTGTCTAAAAAATTTAAAACAAAACCCCCCCCATAAACAAATAGCAAAATGGCAGTAGTAAAGTTCTTATATGTTAGTCATAATCTTGAATATAAGTGAACTAAATTCTCTAATCAAAAAGAATGGCTGAATGGCTGAAGAAACAAAACACAACTGTATGTTGCCTACAAAAAACTTAATTCACTTATAAAGGCACATATAGACTTAAAAGGATGGAAAAAGATATTCCATGCAAATGGAAACAAAAAAGAGAAGTAGCTATATTTATATTAGATAAAATAAATTTTAAGGCAAAACTCTAAAAAGAGACACAAACGTCACTACATATGTATACCAATAAAGAGATTGATTAAACAAGAGGATATAAAAATTGTGACTATAATGTGCATTCAATCCTGGAGCATCCAGATATCTAAAGCAAATATTATTAGGGCCAAAGACAGAGATAGGTCCACAATAACTCAAGCGGACATCAACACCCCACTTTCAGCACTGGACAATCATTCTAGACAGAAAATCAACAAAGAAACATTGGACTTAATCTGCATGGCTGAGGCGACAGGAGCAGCAGCCCAGCTGGGCAAAGGCTCTGGGGGCGCCTCGTCCCGCAGGCACCGGGCACACGTCATGCCTGCCAAGATGCTGAAGAGGAAGGTCAGCCCTGCGGAAGGCTGGAGGAAGCAAGAGCCAAGAGGAGATCGGTGTTATCAGCCAACCTGCCCCGGCAAAAGTGGAAACGAACCAAAAGGCAGCAGCAAGGGAGAACTCTTCAGGCAAAACAGTGCAACCAAAAGGGAAAAGGGGAGCAAAGGGAAAGCAGGCCGAAGTCGCTAACCAAGAAAATAAAGATTTACCTGAGGAAAAGGGAGAAACTGAAACTGAGGAGAGGCCAGCGCTGATGAAGCAGGAGAGAAAGAAGCCAGGTCTGATTAATATCACACACTACGTCTATGGGTGGTTCCTGTCTCCCTTCTCGTACAATCCAGAGGAATATTTTTATCAACTACTTTGTAAACGCAAGTTTTTTAGTAGCTCTAGAAACATTTTTAAGAAGGAGGGAATTAGGGTGCGGAGGGAGGGTCGGGAGGGGCGGCCATCTTCTTGCTAACCCTAAGTGAGAAGGGCGTAGGCGCCGCGCTTTTGCTCCCGCGCGCTGTTTTTCTCGCCGGCTTTCTGCGCGCGGAAAAGCCTTGGCCTACTGCCGTCCACCGGCCAGTCCGGAGCAAACAAAAAACGTCAGCCGCAGGCCGAGCATCCCTCCCGGGACCTGCGGCGGCCCGCCCGGCCCCCGAGCCCTGCCTGGAGGCCGCGGCCGGCCCGGGGCTTCTCCGGGGGCACGCGTTACCGCCGCGAAGAGCTGGGCTCTGTCAGCCGCGGGGGCTTCGGGGGCCGGGCGAGCCCGGGCCTGCGGCCGCAGGGAGACTAAGAGAGCGGCCCCCGCGGCGCGCCCCTGAGCAGTGGGACGTGCGCCCGGACCCGCTCGCACACGCGTGAAAAAAAGGAAAAAAGAAAAGAAAAAGAAGGAGGGAATTCCACCTCATCTCATTTTTAAAGTGTAAATTTTTTTTAAGAGGTGAACTCATTGGCTGGTAGTTTATTTTTTGGTCCAACCAGAAAATATTGTGGGATGTTGAATTGAGGGAGGCTTTGACTTAGTGTGAGCTTAACACTCCATAGATGGCTGTTAGTTTTTACATCCTGAAATACAAAGCATACTAAATGGCAGCATGAAGTCCCAGTCCTGCATTTAACATCTTGAATATTTAAAATTACTTCTATTCCCATGTTTGTTTGTTTGTTTTTTTAGGTGAATATCATTGATGTTTTATTATTGTTATTTTTTTTTTGCAGTTTTTGGCTGGGGCTGGGTTTGAACCCGACACCTCCAGCATATGGGGCCAGCGCCCTACTCCTACATGTTTTTTAGTAGAATTGTTTCCTAAAGAAAACCACTCCTGTAATCATGGCTCTCCCTGTCAGTATTGTGTACACTTTGTAACATCTTTGGTTGTGGGACTCTTGTTTTCTTCTTGTTTTTCTTGTTACTGTGCTGTGAAGAACTGAAAATTTATCATGTAGTATATAAGTGGTAATAAATTGTGAATTGGTTGGACTTACATAATAGCTTATCAACATTTGAAGATACTGGTACTTGATATCCTTTCAAGGAAAATTTGCCTCCAAATTTTAAGCTGGAAAGTCACTGGAATAACTGTTTAAAAAAGAATTACAATAAATGGTTTTTAGATTTTGGGCATGTATGTTAAGAATTGTGCACAAGTTGAAATGTCTGTACTGATGCTCAACACAACCAATAAAATCTCAACTACAAAAGAAAAAAGAGAAACTGAGGCACAGAGAAGGTAAGTCTAATTCAAAGGCACACAGCTAGTAAATGGCAGAGTTGCATTTGAACCCAGGTAATCACTTTACAATGCATTCTTATATTCTTTTTAAAAGATTGATTACTTACTTATTTTTGAGATAAGGTCTCATTCCGTCAACTCAGGCTGGAATGCAGTGGTATGAACGTAGCTCACTGCAGCCTTTAACTCCTAAACTCAAGCAGTCCTACTGTCTCAGTCTCCTGAGTAGCTGTGACTTCAGGGATGTTCCCACCACACCAAGATAATTACAAAATTTTGTTTTAGAGATGGGGTCTTGCTATGTTGCCTGGGCTGGTCTCAAGATACTGGCCTCAAGTGATCCTCCCACCTTGGCCTCTCAAAGTGTTGGAATCACAGATGTGAACCACTGTGCCTAGTCTAAATTTTTTTAGCAACAGAGCCTCACTCTGTTGCCCAAGCTAGAGTATAGTGGCATGATTATAGGTCACTATTAACTAAAACTCCTGGGCTCACCCAATCCTCCCACCTCAGCCTCCTGAGTAGCTAGGACTACAGGAATCCATCATCACATCTGGCTAAATTTGTAAAACTTTTTTGTAGACATGGGGTCTCAGTATATTCTCTAAGTTTTTTTTTTTTTTTTTTTTTGAGACAGAGCCTCAAGCTTTCACCTTGGATAGAGTGCTGTGGCATCACAGCTCATAATAACTTCCAACTCCTGGCCTCAAGCAAGTCTCCTGCCTCCGCCTCCCAAGTAGCTGGAACTACAGGCGCCCACCACAATGCCCAGCCATTTTTTTTTGGTTGCAGTTGTCATTGTTATTTGCCGGGCCTGGGTTGGATTCAAACCCGCCAGCTCAGGTGTACGTGGCTGGCACCTTAGTCTGTTGAGCCACAGGCGCAGAGCCTATTCTCCAAGTCTTGAGTCCTCCAAAGGGCTGAAATTACAGGAGTGAGACACCATGGCTGATCCAGAATGCATTTTTATAACAACTTCAGAATAATCACCTCACCCCAGTTTGCCTGAGAATTTCTGAGTTTTAGCACTGACCTTCTGTCATCACAGGAAAATGTTCAGGTAAACCAGGGAGTTGACCATTTTACTTCTACTACCACCTGCACTGAAGAGTAGAGAAGTCTTATAAATTGTGGAGCAGTTAGGAAATGTTTTTCTTTCTTTTTATAGATTTAGATGCATTGTCTTTGAAAAATCAGTGTGTAGATGTTACTGTAGCCACCCTCTGAATACTCAGAATACTAAGACATATCTTTACATTCACACTACAGGAAGAACCCAAAAGAAAGTAGACTTGGAATTACAAAGCACACCCTGGAATATCTTTCTGGAAATCCGAGAGCTTTTTAGACAGCATAATTGAGAAACGTATTGCTGTTGGAGTTGGATGAGGGCCAGACAACCTTTTGGGTAATAGTCCTTATAGTGAAGTTCTGTAGAAAACTTTTATGAAGGAGAGTGGTGATTCATGATGAAGGAGTGAGGAGGAAAATGCAACCTGGAAGAGCAGTGACCAAGATGTTCCGGGATCCCATACTCCTCTTTCCCCTATATACACGAAGGAGGTCATACTTGAGGAGGAAAAACGGACACAAGCTGCTTATGAATCTCTTAACTTGGACAAGGTTGGTCTGTCTGTAGCATGTGAACTGTAATTTGCTGTCCTGTTTTGTGTCTTGGGATTCCTCAGGTAGCTTTCTTAAGAAGCTTCTTTGACACTGAACCCCAGAATAGTCAATAAAGGAAATCTAAAATAGAAACTCAAAGAAGGGACAGATGGGATGAAAAAGATGGTGAGAGATGAAAAGATAGGTTAATTGGAGAGTGAAGATCTTTTTTTTTTTTTGAGACAGAGCCTCAAGCTGTCAACCTGGATAGAGTGCTGTGAAATCACAGCTCACAGCAACCTCCAATTCCTGGGCTCAAGCAAGTCTCTTGCCTCCGCCTCCCAAGTAGCTGGGACCCCACAGGCGCCCGCCACAACGCCTGGCCATTTTTTGGTTGCAGCCGTCATTGTTGTTTGGTGGGCCCAGGCTGGATTCGAACACGCCAGCTCGGGTGTACGTGGCTGGCACCTTAGCCTGCTGAGCCACAGGCGCCGAGCTGAGAGTGAAGATCTTAAGAGAGATGAAGGGATGCATCCAGAGTCAATCAGACTTACGAACCAGTTGAATATGGGTGTAATGGGTTTGGTTGTTCTGGAGACTTCAGGATAATACCATGCCTATCCCAGCTTGAGAGGCTGAGGCTAGAGGATTGCTTGAGCCCAGGAGTTTGTACCAGGCTGGGAAGCGTAGTGAAATGCTGTTGAAAAAAAAAATAAAAAAAAAGAAGAGCCAGGTGGAAGTAGAGAGAAAGGGAGGTATCAAATCAACAATAATTTCAAGGTTTTTTTTTTTTTAAGCTATGACAGCTGCATTGGAGCTTCTAAAACCTGAGAAAGGAGGAACAGTATTGGGGTGCTGGAAGATAAAATTAATGAATTGCATTCGGATATTTTGAGTACTCATAAGTTAGGAGATGTCCAGCCAACAAATACATGTAATGGCAAAGAGTTCAGATAAAAGATTAGGGCTGGAGATGACAATGCCGGGATCATAATTTTATAGAGGACATGAGATAGAATCCTCAGGGGCAGGCAGAAAGCAGATGTCAGTGAAGGAGACTGAGCAGAAGAGCAAAGGGAGATGGGTGAGGACAAAATAGAGGGCGGCGCCTGTGGAGTAGCAAAGGAGTAGGGTGCCGGCCCCATATGCTGGAGGTGGCGGTTTCAAACCCAGCCCTAGCCAAACACTGCAAAAAAAAAAAACCCAAAAAGCAAAAAACAACAAAATGGAGTGCTAAAATCAGGGGTCAGTGGTGGGGGAGGTTTGGTTGTTCTGGAGACTTCACGATAAAGGAATTTACAGACTATAGAAATAAAAGACCAATACGGCAAAGTTATCCTATAAGGTTTAATGTTCTGAGCAGCAGAAAACAGAGATGGGAGAGCTGAGATGACAATGACAGACATCAAGTGGCTTCTAGAGAAGGAGGCATAGCTCCTTCTTTAAGAGTCAAAGCTATAGACAGGAGCTCCTTCTGTATCCCTGTCCCCACAAATTGTTCAGCTAGTGTGTTCATCTTTCTCTTTTTCTTCAGTTCACTGAAGAGACGTGTCTTTTCTCTTCTGTTCTCAGGATATTTTCCACTTCTTTCTTCTTTCCCTTCAGCTTATAAAAAAGCTCAAGTCTTTCTTAACTTCTTCATATAGCCCTCTTGATGCTAATCTTTCTCCTTACCTTTAGAGCCAAGGCCCTGGCATGTCTTTATCATGCGATAATCACTGGCTTGCTTATCTATCTCCCCACCAGACTAACAGTGTTCCTGGTAGGAAGACCACGTCTTATTCATGTCCATCCCAGTGCCCAACGCAGAGCCTACTATATAACTGGTTGTGTTGAAGTAATCAATGAACGTACAATGTTTAATTTTGTTAAGCATTCTAATTTGAATTTAGAGCAGCCCTTTGAGGTTGAATGAATAAGAACCTAAACCAACAAGGCTCGGAGATTTCAAGAGATTTGCTTGGTCTCATCTAGCAAGAAGAGCTAGGCCTCAAAATTAGGTCTTCTAGGACTTTTCCCTCTACATACCTCTTACCCCACAAATGAGTTAGCATTGGACAGGCTTCATATATTCTTAATCTTAGCAGCAATATTGAGTTAGCTTCTTTTAAGTACTATAGTACATGCCAGACATGGTTCCAAGTGTTTTTCATGTAGTATCTCTTCAGTATTCACAGCAATCCTAAGAGACAGATATGGTTGTCTCTTGGTATTGTTGAGGATTGATTCCAGGATCCTCCATGAATAACAAAATGTGCAGATGGTCAACTCCCTTATAAAAAACTGGGAAAACTAGATATGGATACATATCTACATATTCTTTAAAAATGAAACTAGACCTCTATCTCTTAATCAACTCAAGATGGATTACAGACCTAAATGTAACACCCTAAATTATAAAACTACTGAAAGAAAACATAGGGGATATGCTGCAGGTACATTAATCTGGAAAAAGATTTTTTGCATTAGACCTCAAAAACACAGGCAACAAAAGCAAAAGTAAACAAATGGGATTATATCAAACTAAAAAAGCTTCTGCCCAGCAAAGGAAATAATCTGAAGAGTAAAAAAAAGACAACTCACAGAAAGGGAAAGTATTTGCAAGCTATTCATCTGCCAGGAGATTAATATTCAGAATGTACAAGGAACTGAAACATCTCAGATTAAACATCTGATTAAAAAATAGTCAAATGATCTGTGCAGACATTTATCAAAAGAAGACATAGAAATAGCCAAAAAATGTATGAAAAATTCACAATGTCACTAATCATTAGGAAATACAAATTAAAACCACGATGAGATATTATAGCCCCCTAGTTAGGATGACTATTATCAAAAAGACAAAAAATAAGAAATGTTAGCAAGGATGCAGAGAAAAGGAGACTCTTACACATTGTTGGTGGAATGTAAAATAGGTACAGCCACTATGGAGACCAGTATGGAGTTTCCTCAAGAAACTACCACATAATCCAGGAATCCCACTTACTTGGCCATTACCCGAAGGAAAGGAAATCACTATATCAACAAGACATCTTCACCTCCATGTTTATTGCAGCACTTTTCACAAGAGCCAATATATGGTATCAACCCAATTGTCTTAACAGATGAATGGACAAAGAAAAGTTTGTATATATAAACAATGGAATACTGTTCAGCCATAAAAGGAACAAAATCCTGGCTTGGTGCCTCTAGCTCAGCAGCTAGGGTGCCAGCCACATACACTGGAGCTGGCAGGTTCCAAACTGGCCCAGGCCAGCTAAACTACAATGACAACTAAAACCAAAAACTAGCCAGGCATTGTGGTGGGCGCCTGTAGTCCCAGTTACTCGGGAGTCTGAGGCAAGAGAATCACTTAAGCCCAAGAGTTTGAGGTTGCTGTGAGGTGTGACGCCATGGCACTCTATTGAGGGTGACATAGTGAGACGCTGTCTCAAAAAAAAAAAAAAGTAACAAAGTCCTGTCATTGTCATTCTTGGCAACTAAGGTGGAACTGGAGGACAATACCTATATAAACAAAATAAGCCAGGAACAGAAAGCTAAACAATGCGTGCTCTCATTCATGTTTGGAAGCTAAAGGAAAGTTGATCTCATAGAAGTAAAAAGTAGAAGAGAAGCTATTAGAGGCTAGGAAAGGCAGGGGAAGGGAAGGATAGGGAGAGATTTGTTAAAAAGATACAAAATTACAACCAGATAGGAAGATTGAGTTCTAGTGTTCTGTAACATTGCAGGGGGAATGAAATATGAAAAATAGTATTAATGCTGGCTGGATATTTTCTGGACAGCCCTTGTATATTACATAGTTTCAACTAGCTAGAAGAAGGGTAGTGAATGTTCTCAGCACAAAGAAGTGATGCAAGTGTGAGATGCTAATTTTCCTGGTCTGATTACTACACATTGTATGTACTAAAACTTCGTCATGTGCATTATGAATCAATAAAAAGGCATAGACTTTTTGTAAACCTATATACATTCTCCTATATACTTTAAATCATCTCCAGATTGTTTAAAATACTTAACAATGTAAATGCTATATAAGCAGTTGTTATATTGTACTTTGAAATTTGTATTATTTTTTGTAGTATTTTTGTCTTTTATTTTTCCAAATATTTTTCTTCTGTAGTTGGTTGAACCCATGGACATGAGGCCCACAGATACAGAGGACTGAATGTACTATTTATTAACCCACTTCACAGAAGGGGTCACTGAGATTTAGAGAAGTTATCTAAGGTTCTTTTTTTTTTTTTTTTTTTGAGACAGAGTCTCAAGCTGTTGCCCTGGTTAGAGTGCCATGGCATCATTGCTCACAGCAACCTCCAACTCTTGAGCTCAAGTGATTCTTTTGCCTCAGTTTTTCTATTTTAGTAGAAACGAGGGTCTCTCTCTCTCTCTCTCTTTTTTTTTTTTTTGCTGGTCTTGAACCCATGAGCTCAAGCAATCCACCCACCTCGGTCTCCCAGAGTGCTAGGATTAACTAAAGTTCTTAAAGTGTGACAGGTATTAAATGATAGGGCTAGGATATGAACTAAGGTTTGTCAATGGTGAAAGGTGGAATTCAGTTTGAATCTCAGGTTTACCTGCCTCCAAATCCCCCATAAATCTCTTGTCTTCTCACTGTGGCAGCCTGTAAGAGTCTCTGATTGGGCTGAAGCCTGCAGTGGCTTTGGTTTTCCTCTCAAGAGGTAAGGCCAGAGGCCAGTGCCCGCACCAAGGCTCTGATCTATGAAGCTGAGGGAGAAAGATGGATAATTAGACCTGTGCCTGGAGCCTGAGGAGATTCCCAAAGGGAAGTCATTTCTACAGACTCAAGGAAAGAAGAAAAAACCCAGAAGAACTCATCTGTCCCTTGGAGAAGACACTGGGGAGAGGGATGGGGCGAGGTGACAGTGTGCTAACGTTCTCATCTCTGTGGCTCTTGGTAGTTCTCACAGAGCAGTTACCTCTGCTGAGGGATTTCTCTCATTTTACAGAAAAGCCCTTAGAGGTTCAGAGAGAGAGAGAACAAATTAGGTGTCAGGTCAGGCTCCATCCCAGGGGCACAAATAGGCATAAACTGATACTGCTGACCGATGACTTGGGGCTCAGCTGGAAGGATCTCTTGCAATTTGGATTTTACATGGACACTTAGGGGTTATCCAAAGTCAGGAAAGGACAATTGGGTAGCATCAGTACAGCCCAGGGGTGACAGGGACCCAATTTAGGGACTCTGTGTGTGTGTGTGTGTGTATGCGTGTGTACTGTGACTACACATGTACCTGCATGCCAAGGTTGGTGAGGTATTTACTTCCCTAGTTGGGGGGGCTCCGGAGCTAGGGCAGAAGGTGAGTGCACTGTGCACTCTGCTGCGAAAACCTGGGGACCACAGAGGCAAGGGCTGCTTCTCCAGAGGGCCATCACCAATTTGTCCTCTGGAATTTGGAAAGAGTAGGTCTGAAAAAGCTCCTTTCTCTAATCATTTTTTTTTTTAAATCAACATTTCTCATTTTATTATATTTCCTTCATCTTTTTGTGCCTATTAGAACCTGCTTTAAATTAAAACCAATAGCCATTTTCTAAAAATCACCATTTCTCATTTTATTGTTTCCTTCATCTTTTTGTGCCTATTTGCCTTTTTTCTATCAATTTCTGAATAAAGAATAAGCAGGCTCGGCGCCTGTGGCTCAACGGGCTAAGGCGCCAGCCACGTACACCTGAGCTGGCGAGTTCGAATCCAGCCTGGGCCCGCCAAACAACAATGACGGCTGCAACCAAAAAATGGCCAGGCGTTGTGGTGGGCGCCTGTAGTCCTAGCTACTTGGGAGGCAGAGGCAGGAGACTCACTTAAGCCCAGGAATTGGAGGTTGCTATGAGCTGTGATGCCACAGCACTCTTGCCAGGGTGATAGCTTGAGGCTCTGTCTCAAAAAAAAAAAAAAAAAGGCAAAAATTCTATTTTTATAGCACTTTTAAAAATCACAGCATTATTTGCCCTGTGTGGTGGCCCAAACCTGTAATCCTAGCGCTTTGGAAGGCTGAGGCCAGGTGATCACTTGAGTCCAAGAATC
>CAUYON010180006.1:0-10386 GCA_963573935.1 Arctocebus calabarensis
GTAGTCCCAGCTACTAGGGAGGCTGAGGCAAGAGAATTGCTTAAGCCCAAGAGCTGGAGGTTGCTGTGAGCAGTGTGACGCCACGGCACTCTACCCAGGGCGATAAAGTGAGACTCTGTCTCTACAAAAAAAAAAAAAATGTAATCTATACAAAGGGTGGAACCTCTAAAATTATTGCTAACAATCTATGTGGAAGTCTTATACTTTTAATAAGTTGTTGAATTATTACTAAAAATTATTTAGCAAAAGTTGAAGAGGAATCTTTGATGTAATTTAGAAAGTAGACAAGGTAGGGAGATTGCTTTCGGGTATTTGGGGGTTTGTTTTTTTGGTGGGGGGATAGCTACTATCTCTCCCCAGTAAATGACTAAGGTTTCAACACATTACATCAAAACAGATGTTCTGGAGTTTTATTACTTTCTAAGGGAGTGTCCAACGAAGATTAAACCAACTTGGAAATGGTTCTAAAACAGTATCAGTTGGGGTTTCTCCAAAATAAAAATTAATAATTTTAAATACATAAAAGTATGCAATAGGGCAGTGCCTGTGGCTCATCGAGTAGGGTGCCAGCCCCATGTACTGAAGGTAGCGGGTTCAAACCCGGCCTCAGCTGAACTGCAAAACAGAAAAATAGCTGGGCGTGGTGGCAGGCGCCTATAGTCCCAGCTACTCAGGAGGCTGAGGCAAGAGAATCGCCTAAGCCCAGGAGTTGGAGGTAGTTGTGAGCTGTGTGACGCCACAACACTCTACCGAGGGCGATAAAGTGAAACTGTACCAAAAAAAAAAAAAAAAAGTATGCAATAAAATTTCTATAAATTCAATAGAAAATTGAAACCTGATGCTAATGGAGCAACTCTGTTGTCCTGTAGGTGTGTCCTTTCAGTCTGAACTGGCATATCATTTTCTTTACTCTGGAAAAGCACTTGACATTAGCTTTGGTATTTCTCGCGAGGCCCAGAGGAATTTCATGGAGGTAGTCATAAAAATTGATTAATAAGGGCGGCACCTGTGGCTCAAGGAGTAGGGCGCTGGCCCATGTACTAGGGGTGGTGGGTTCAAGCCCAGCCTTGGCCAAAAAAAAAAAACTACCAAAAAAACCAAAAAATTGATTAACGAACTACATTCTCAAAAGAAATCTATAATCTATATATATTGTCCAAATGCAATAAAGTATGTTTTGTATGTACCTTTTCAAATGGAAGTGACCAATAAACACATAGCATATGGCTTCAGGACTAGTTTCCTGCTGATTAGCATTTAAAGTCAAGTATCCACATATAGAAGCTATTTCTCTTAGCTGAGTAGATTATAGAATTTATGACTTAGGTTAGCTGCCTAGAAGTTTCAGCCCATAGTTCACAAGTTACTAGAATTTATTCATGAATGTATTTAATTAGAGAGGGAGTTCATTGATAGGTAGGTACTCTTTTCTTTCCCCAAAATATTTTATTTAATATACAGGGAAAATTGTCCCTTTCCAGATATTACTTACAATGCTTGAAAATTTTTTAAAAGTGCCATTATGGTTCTTTTTATTGGCTTCTATTAAGGGTAGAATTTTTTCATCTGAATAATTAAAAATAAAACTTTCTGTTCTTTGTGTCCTTTCCAGTTATATGAGATTAAGACAGTGATTTTGGGGCGGCGCCTGTGGCTCATTGAGTACGGCACCAGCCCCGCATACCAAAGGTGGCAGGTTCAAACCCGGCCTCAACCAAACTGCAAAACCGAAAAATAGCCAGGCATTGTGGTGGGCACCTGTAGTCCCAGCTACTCGGGAGGCTGAGGCAAGAGAGTCGCCTGGGCCCAGGAATTGGAGCTTGCTATGAGCTTTGTGACACCACGGCACTCTACTGAGGGCAATAAAGTGAGACTCTGTCTCTAAAAAAAAGACAGTGATTTTGTTTTTCTAGTCCTAGTCTTTCCACCTAGCCATTTTCTTGCAGCACACTATGCTACTATTAAATATCTCTTTGTTTTTGTCATACTCCAGGCTTATTTTAGGTTATTTGTTCATTTACATGTATTCATTCTACAAATAGTGCCTCCTCTGATCCAGGCAGTGGTCAACTCTAAACTCTTCCAACTCTTCCAACCAGCTCTGCATGCTGCCTGTAACCTCCCTCCTCTCATATCCAGCCTTACATTGTCCATAGTTTCCACCTTTGCTTTGTATCCTTATTCTCGCTATTGTCTTCTGAAGCACTCTTCCTTTCCTTAAGGGACTCTTAGAAAAAGGTCTAAGAGTCATTTATAAAGTTGTTGGATTTAAATCATTGTTTTATCTCTCAAGAGGCATTTACATTTTGACTTTTCCTATAAACGTGAATGAAAAACTCTCTTGTTCAGCTTGGCGCCTGTGGCTCAACAGGCTAAGGCGCTAGCCACATACACCTGAGCTGGCTGGTTCGAATCCAGCCCGGGTGCACCAAACAACAATGGTGACTGCAACCAAAAACTAGCCGGGCGTTGTGGTGGGCGCCTGTAGTTCAGCTACTTGGGGGGCGGAGGCAGGAGAATTGCTTGAGCCCAGGAGTTGGAGGTTGCTGGGAGCAACAGCAACTCTACCCAGGGTGACAGCTTGAGGCTCTGTCTCAAAAAAAAAAAAAAAAACTCTTATTCAAAGAATTTTAGAGCTTCTGTATGCAAGTGTTAAAGGTATTGGGTGCTCTCGCTGGTCCCTTTGAAATCACATCACTGCTCACTGCTTTTCCTTCCCACCTTCATGCTGTCCCTGGTCCTTCTGACCTCCCCAGCTATACAGTTGCTACTACTCCCACCTAAATTGTTTGTATTTGCCCTTAGTGTTCAGCTCAGCCCATACCCTACATTTTCCCTAAATGTTTTTCTATGCCTGCTGTCATTTTCCTTCTATTAGGTCTCTAATGTATTTAGTCACCATCACTGAGGTTGGCATTTAATCCTTCTTTGTTTCACTTCCCTTATTTCCTTTTTCCCAACTTCCTTGTAATCTTCTAGAACACTGATCCTGTCACTTTAGTTAAACAGTACCTAGTAAAGAAACACAGTTGGCATTCAGTGAATACCTAAAGAGAAATGAGACTATGCCTAGGCCCATATAAGTTTATGTATATTGTATCTAGCAGCAGTTTGCAAAGTAATTTAATCCTTTATTAGAAGAGAAAAACATGTCACACTTAAGGGCTACTTTAAAATTTCTTAAAGTATAAAAAAATAGGGAAAAGCAACCACTTTTTTCTATAAATGCTAATTACTAAAGAAAATTTTATTTTTACTTGTTGTTTTGTTTTGTTTTTCTTTTACTTCTAACAGGTGGTTTGTTCTGGATGCAGAAACCAGAGATCTAGTTTCTATCCACACAGATGGGAATGAACAGCTCTCTGTAATGCGCTACTCAATAGGTAGGCAAATTTATCCCCATCCCCCAATACTGGCCTTCACAGTACTTCACTGTAATTGTGTGTGCTTACTTCTGATAAAGCTGACTACTTTTTTCTCTATTCTCTAGAAATATTAAATACTGAATATATTTCCTCCAACATAAGATTAAATGCTACTGCCAGAAACTACAAAAGATCTGCTAAAGTTAAACATTCTAAATCATCAAGCAAATATAAATTTAGAATGAACTGTTGCAACTGCATTTACAATTGAAAACAATAAAATACAATCAAATCTCCTTTTCTGGAACTACACCTACTTAAAATTTGGAATAGGCACTAAATGTCACATCTAGTTAGCAACCTTTTCTTTCTCCCTCTCCCTCCCAAAAGAAATTACAGACATATTCAAAATACAGAAATTTTAGATTCCTTTAGAGTCTAGTTACATTGTTGGTTACACAATAATGATTAGTTTGTTAATTATATAAAATGCTTAGAAATTTATTGTAAGAATTTGATAAATTCATTTAACCTGTTTTGAATAATTCTTCGTACTTTATTTAAAACATTAATTAAATTTGCATAATATTTCAGTTACCTTTTCCCATTATTTATGTGTTTTTGATTCACACCTATTCTTCCCTGCAGTTAGTCTGACATTTTCTTTTTTTCTTTTTCTTTTTTTTTTTTTGCGACAGAGCCTCAAGCTGTCACCCTTGATAGAGTGCAATGGCATCACAGCTCACAGCAACCTCCAATTCCTGGGCTCAGGCGAGTCTCCTGCCTCTGCCTCCCAAGTAGCTGGGACTATAGGCGCCCGTCACAACACCCGGCCATTTTTTGGTTCCAGCCATCATTGTTGTTTGGTGGGCCCGGGCTGGATTCGAACCCACCAGCTCAGGTGTACGTGGCTGGCGCCTTAGCCCGTTGAGCCACAGGCATCGACCCTAGTCTGACATTTTTTTATCTTTGAAAATATATTCCAGAATCTGTTGGATTGGATTGGTATAGGGTTTGACTCAGTGCCTATAGCTCAAGCGGCTAAAGCACCAACCATATACCACCAGAGCTGGTGGATTTGAATCCACCCCAGGCCTGCCAAACAACAATGACAACTACAATCAAAAAATAGCCAGGCATTGTCGTAGGCGCCTATAGTCCCAGCTACTTGGGAGGCTGAGGCAGGACAATTGCTGGAGCCTAGGAGTTGGAGGTTGCTGAAAGCTGTGATGCCATAGCACTCTACCCAGGGCAACAGCTTGAGGCGCGGTCTCAAAAAAAAAAAAAAAAAAAGCATAGAGTCCAAAAGCTCTTTTTGATTGCTTCTCAAAGGACACATAGAATACTATTCTCTAAACTGAACAAGGAAGGAAGAGTATGTATTTCAAGCTATTAACCTAGAAAGAGTCATCTTAAAGCAGAAAAGTTTTAAAGTTCTGGGGTTTTTGTTCTGTATGGAGTTTTTGTTTTTGTTTTATTTTTTGTGCTGTAGTTGCAAATATAGCAAATCTAAATCTAAAGATCAAGTGGACTTTATTGACTAGTTGTTTCATGCTTAGCCCAGTGGAGGAGACCATAAAAGAAGGGAACATAGGCTCGGCGCCTGTGGCTCAACAGGCTAAGGTCCCAGCCACGTACACCTGAGCTGGTGGGTTCGAATCCAGCCCAGGCCCGCCAAACAACAATGATGGCTGCAACCAAAAAATGGCCGGGCATTGTGGCGGGTGCCTGTAGTCCCAGATACTTGGGAGGCGGAGGCAAGAGACTCGCTTGAGCCCAGGAATTGGAGGTTGCTGTGAGCTGTGATGCAACGGCACTCCATCCAGGGTGACAGCTTGAGGCTCTGTCTCAAAAAAAAAAAAAAAAAAGAAGGGAACATGGTCTCTTCCCAAGAGCACCTACCCTATAATTGGAAGGCTGACATATGCAAGCTGAGTTAAGCAGTCATACACTCAGCTTGCCATATGAACACTGTACTTCTACTCTTGAAGGCAGGGTAACCTTTCTGGGGCCAGTTTTTAGCCAACCAGAAGGAGATGAGGTTAGAGTGGAAGGCCTGTGAGCACCTCCAGAAAGGGATTATGTATTAGACTAGATGGCCATTTATTTTTCAAGTGTGTTTAGTAATAGGATTCAATCATCAACCACCAAATAAGAGTAACACTGTTGAGATTTAACATCATTTGCAAAATATCATTTAGGATAGGTCCAGTAAATGTATCAGTATATTTCTCTTGTCAATACTATGTCCTATTTCATTCTAGATGGTTCCTTCCTGGCCGTAGGATCTCATGACAACTTTATTTACCTCTATGTAGTCTCAGAAAATGGAAGAAAATATAGCAGATATGGAAAGTGCACTGTAAGTAGTAAAAAATAAATTAAGTTATAAAATTATTGAGCAAAGAAGAGAATTAAATGTTAATTAGAGAATTAAACGTTTACCTTGATGTACCTTTTTCTCTTGTTAGCTGCTTTAATCTGTGTCTTTGAAAACTGATATTACATGGCAGAACGTTATAGTTTTCTATGTACAATAGAAAGGTGTTGGCTCGGCGCCTGTGGCTCAAGTGGCTAAGGCCCCAGCCACATACACCTGAGCTGGTGGGTTCATATCCAGCCTAGGCCCTCCAAACAACAATGACAGCTGCAACCAAATAATAACTGGGCGTTGTGGTGGGCGCCTGTAGTCCCAGCTACTTGGGAGGCTGAGGCAAGAGAATTGCTTGAGCCCAGGAGTTGGAGGTTGCTGTGAGCTGTGATGCCACAGTACTCTACCCAGGGCAACAGCTTGAGGCTCTGTGTCAATAAAAATAAAAAAAGATGTCTTCTTATGATAAGAATTTAGTTAGTTTGTCATACTCTAATTTTAAGATGGTTTCTTAAAGCTATTTCCTTAGGAAACCCTTTGAATAACACTTTTTGATAATGGAGTAAAGTCAGAAATAAAAAGACATCTTGCTTTTAATCTCAATGTCCCATGTCTCTGTCTACCTCCAATGACTATATCACCTCTCTGTCATGAAAAATAAAATAATTTATATGGAGATTTGTTGGCATTTAAAAGCCTTAATACAGGGCCAGAGGAGGGGCTTATATCTATAATCTTAGTATTCTGGGAGGCCGAGGTGGGTGGATTGTCCAAGCTCAGGAGTTGGAGACCTGAGCAACAGCAAGACCCCATCTCTAAAAATAGCCTGGCATTGTGGTGGGTACTTGTAGTCCCAGCTACTCGGGAAGCTTAGGCAAAAGGATCGCTGGAGCCCAAGAATTTGAAGGTGCTGTGAGCTATGATGCCAGAGCACTCTACCGAGGGCAACAGAGTGAAACTCTGTCTCAAAATAAATAAATAAATAAAAATAAAAGTGTTAACAGAAGGATGTTTCCTATAATTTGCCTGGCTTTGCCTTGATTAGGTTATATTATAGGCTGAAGACTGGATTCAAATCGGTAGACATACTGAGTACTTACTGTACAGCAGGTACTCCTTTAATAAGAAATGGTCTAGGCTTGGCACCCGTAGCACAGTGTTTACGATGCCAGCCACGTACATCGAGGCTGGAAGGTTCAAAACCAGCCCAGTCCAGCTACTTGGTAGGCTGAGGCAAGAGAATCACTTAGGGCAGTGGTTCTCAACCTTCCTAATGCCATGACCCTTTAATGTAGTTCCTCATGTTCCCCCATAATGGTTGGGGGTCACCACAACATGAGGAACTGTGTTAAAGGGTCACAGCATTAGGAAGGTTGAGAACTACTGACTTAAGTCCAAGAGTTTGAGGTTGTTGTGAGCTGTGATTGCCACAGCACTCTACCAAGGGCAACATAGTGAGACTCTGTCTCCAAAAAAAAAAAAGAAAGAAAGAAAAGAAATGGTCTAGGCACCAGGAATATGACATGATATATTTCTTTGTCCTCAGGAAGTACAGTCAAGCTGAGGGCAGAGCAAGAAGGGCAGGCGGTATAGCATAGCAGTTAAAAGCTCTGGGCCAGATGACCTGGATTAGAATCCTTACTTCACCATTAACAAGCAAATGGAACCTTGAGGAAGTTATTTAAATCCTTTATTTCGGTTTTCTCATCTATAAAATGAGGATATTTATAAAATTAGTTTCTACTTAATAGGATTTAAACAACAATTTATATTAGAATTGAAACAACGTCATAAAGTACTTGGGACAGTGCTTGGCACTTAAGTACTCAATAAATGTCAACTATTGTTTTTATAGAAAACAAGTTCACTTGGTATATAGGTTAGGAAATGAGGATTAGCAAATCATGTGATGAGTTAGTAGCATAGATCCTTTAATCATGTTTATCACTAAACAGTTCATTTTAGGGAAATAAATAAAAGAATTAGTTTTTAGAAGCATGTACATCTTATAACAAGCAAAATAAACTTCAGTGTGGGTCTTGAAATTTATTTTGCTTTACATCATATGCGCAAAAATCAGACCATTTACTATTCGAGGAAGAGAGACTTACTTATTCTTTTGCATATTTTGTGCCATATGTCAAAACTAGCCCATTTATAAACTGGTATTCAAGCAAGCTCAGAGTTTTAGAATTTATCTTAACATATTTTTGTTTGCTTTAATAAGTATAAATCATCCATTATATTTATTTAAATACATCTTTTAATTTATCGACTTAATGTTTGGAAATGGAATAGAGTACAATGTGATCAAATGAAATGTTGCACTGAAAGGAATTTTCATATTACTGAAGTTTACCAGTCTCCCAATTTATCTTAACTATTTTTTAATCTCAACTTTCTAAAGTTCATCTCATAATAAACAGTATCTAAAATCTGATTTAATCTGTGGAATCATAAAATATTACAGGCAGCACTGTGGCACTTACTTAGCTAAACCTTCATTTCAGAGATTAATGACTTGATATTTGCTGCATCTTGACACAATGGCAGACCCAGGAGTTGAACACAATTCTCAGAGCAAACTTTCCAATATACAGTAATGACTTTGATTTTTTTCTTTGTGTATATTATTTTGCTGGGCTATCATAGTACAAATGATCCAGAAAAGAAACAGAGCATTGGGTAATCAGAATAACCTTGGAAGTATTGAGAAATGGCAAGTTTATCAATTGCATGAGACTTGTCCTACTCTGATTAGACAGCTTTTATCTTTATAAAGTTTGAAAGTTTTATTTCAAGATACCCTTAGGAACTGTTAAAGTTTATAGTGCTATTTGAGGCTGTAACGAAAGGCTCAGCTACTCTAATTATCTTGTTTCGTGCTTTGCTTCCAGCTGTTACTTCTTTTTGCTGTCTGCTTCTGCCAGCTAGTCTTATATCTTATTAACTGTTTTTATCTACTGTCTGCTATAATATAGAACAGACAAAACTGGGTTAATGCTGGTTCTGCTGCTTACTAGTTTGTGAATTTAAATAAGTTAATTAACTTCTCTGAATCTTAATTTTATTATCTTAAAAGTAGAGTTTATAATAGTTCCTATTTTTCAGCATTGTTGTAAAGATTAGGCCTTTCTTAAAATGTGACAACTAGAACTCATCTTAGAATTCCAAATACAAATCTTGTTTACTATTTTATTTCTACTAATTTTCCTGTTACTTATCAACATTTAAGTGACCAGTGTAACTTTAGAAGCATACCTGGGCTTACAGGAAATGTCCTTCTAGTAAATTATAACCAATGATACGCATTTGGAGTCCCTCTTCACAGTATCACTTTATGCAGAAATTTCAATTGAAAAGATGGCTGGAATCCCAGGATGTAAAGCAGCATTTAGTAGAGGACACCTGGCTGATGCATGGGTCCCTAATGAACGGTGACATCATTATAAGCCAGGGCCTTGCCCTCAACCTCAAAAGCTAAGAAACAAGACAAAATCCATTTTAGAAAGATGGACTTAACCAAGTTCTCCAAAGCTGATTTATGAAGCATCAATTTAAAACAAGAACTATAACTGGTAAAGGGACTAAATCGTAGTTTCCTCTGAACAACATTTTCTCTTTTAGAAGCAAGCCTTAGGAAACCAACTTTAATCAGAATGCTAGTTTAGTCATTTAAAGTAAGATATTATATATAAATGCCAAGGCAACAGGACATGAACATCCTCCAGCCGGTGCATTACTTCCATTTAAGGAAAGCACATGTGAAACCAGAGTATAATCAGAAAGTGAGCAAATCTGGTACCTAATCCACAGTATGGCACTGGTTGCCGCTGGTGAAGTGGCAACTTCAGTTCTGGGTAAGGTCCTTCTATCCTGGACATTTGTGTTGGTGAAGGCCATCTAGTCTGAATAGTGTGTTCTCTGGGAGGTTCGTGCCTGTAATCATACTCTATAGACTTACCAACTTTTTTTTTTTTTTTTGGAGACAGAGCCTCAAGCTGTCACCCTGGATAGAGTGCTGTGGCATCACAGCTCACAGCAACCTCCAATTCCTGGGCTCAAGTGAGTCTCTTGCCTCCACCTCCCAAGTAGCTGGGACTATAGGCGCCCACCACAACGCCCAGCCATTTTTTTTTTTTTTTTTTTTTTGGTTGCAGCGTCATTGTTTGGCGGGCCCAGGCTGGATTCAAACCCGCCAGCTCAGGTGTACGTGGCTGGCGCCTTAGCCCATAGAGCCACAGGCACCAAGCCAACTTACCAACTTAAGAGCCATTATGACTTTCTTCTTGGCTTCTTTCTGCTATTATTTATTTTATATTAATTTTAAAATTTAACTCCCAGAGGTTCCACTGGAGTTTCCATTAACTCACAGAACTTGACTCTTTCATCCACTACAACTTATTTCTGACCCCCAAGTAGCATTCATATTTCATAATCTTTTTTTTTTTTAATTTTATTTCGTTGCTTATTTTTTATTTCTTCCTTTTTTTTTTTTTTTGTTTAGAAACAGTGCCACCCTGTGCCCCTGAGCAGAGTGCAGTGGGCGCGGTAATTCACTGCAACCTCTGACTTGGGCTGTGGGCATCCCGCTGCCTCAGCCTCCAGAAGCTGCTGGGATTACAGGCTTGAGCCACCGCGCCCAGCTGA
>CAUYON010180012.1:0-30034 GCA_963573935.1 Arctocebus calabarensis
TGTCTTTATATAGTGATCAAGAAAATGCCATGAAGGCTATCTGTAACAGTAGAATCAAAATATTTCTGAATGTATATGAAGCACATAGTGCCCTATGATTGCACCAATGTACATAATTATGATTCAATAAAATTATATATATAAAAAAAAAGAAAGACAGAGACAGAAAACAGACAGAAAGATGGAAAGACAGAAAGACAGACAGATGGACAGAAAGACAGACGGACCGACAGAAAGACAGATGGATAGAAAGAAAACAGATAGACACATGGAATGACAGATGGACAGAAAGATGGACAGATAGAAAAAAAGATAGAAAGATGGAAAGACTGAAGGAAACAAAGACATATGGACAGAAAGACAGTAAAAGAGACAGACAGAAAGACAGACAGATGGATAGAAAGGCAGACAGAAAGAGAGAAAGATGGACAGACAGAAAGATAGACAGAAAGACAGATGGAAAGAAAGACAGAGATGAACAGACAGACAGAAGGACAGACAGATGGACAGATAGAAACAGACAAACAGAAAGACAAACAGACAGACAGAAAACAAGACAGACAGAAAGATGGAAAGACAGACAGACGAACAGGGACAGATAGACAGACAGACAGAAAGGCAGACATACAGATGGACAGAAAGACAGATGGAAAGACAGACAGACAGACAGACGGAGGGACAGAGGGACAGATAGACTGACAGACAGACAGAAAGACAGGCAGACGGACAGATGGACAGAAAGACAGACAAACTGACAGATGGACAGAAAGAAAGACAAAAGGAAAGACAGACAGACGGACAGATGGACAGAAAGACAGAGACGGACAGACAGAAAAAAAGAAAGATGGAAAGACTGAAGGAAAGAGAGACAGAAAGACAGATGGACAGAAAGACAGACAGAAAGAGAAGAAAAGAGGCAGATACATGGAAAGATAGAAAGACAGAAAGGTGGACAGAGAGGAAGACAGACAGGAAGATAGAAAAACAGACAAACAAAAAGACAGAAACAAAGACAGAAAGATGGAAAGACAGATGGATAAACAGATGGACAGAAAGACAGACAGAGAGATGGACAGACAGAAAGACTGACAGACAGACAGAAGGACAGACAGACAGATGGGCAGAGAGAAAGAGAGACAGACCGAAAGACAGACAGACTGACAGAAAGATGGACAGAAAGAAAAACAGAAAGACAAATACAAAAAACAGGACAGACAGAAAGATGAAAAGACAGACAGACAGAAAGACAGACAGAAGGACAGACATAAAAACAGACAGATGGACAGACAGACAGACAAAAAGACAGGCAGACAAACAGATGACAGAAAGACAGACAAACTGACAGATTGACGAAAAGAAAGACAGAAGGAAAGACAGACAGACAGGAAGACGGACAGACAGAAAGACAAAAACAGAAAACAAGACAGAAACATGGAAAGACAGACTGAAAGACAGACGGACAGATGGACTAAGAGACAGATAGACAGACAGATAGACCGACAGATTGACAGATGGACAGAGAGAGGAACAGACAGAAAGATAGACAAAAAGACAAAAATAAAAAACAAAACAGAGAAAAATGGAAAGATAGACAGACAGCAAAAAAAACGACAGAAAGAAAGATGGAAAGACAGACAGAAGGACAGATGGACAGAAAGACAGAGATACAAACGGACAGACAGACTGATGGACAGGCAGAAATATAGACTGACAGACAGACAGAGATACAGATGGACAGATAGTCTGATGGACAGACAGACTGAAAGACTGACGGATGGACAGACAGACAGACAAATGGACAGAAAAGTAGACAGACAGATGGACAGAAAGACAGACAGAAAGATAGAAACACAGACAGAATTGTTGAAAGACAGATAGAAAGACAGACGGAAAGATGGAAAGAGACAGAAAGACAGATAGAAAGACACATAGAATGACAGATGGACAGAGCAACTGACAGAAAGACAGACAGAAGGACCGATCGGAAAAAGATCGAAAGATGGAAAGACTGAAGGAAAGAGAGACAGAAAGATAGATGTACAGAAAGACAGACAGACATAAAGACAGAAAGAAAGTAGATAGAAAGAAAGATAGAGAGACAGATGGACAGAAAGTCAGACAGACAGAAAGGTGAACAGAAACACAAACAGACAGAAAGAAAGAAGATAGACAGAAAGACAGAAAAATAGACAGAAAGATGGAAAGACAGAAGGAAAGACAGCCTGACAGAAAGACAAATGAACAGAAAGTCAGACCATAGATGGACAAAAGGACAGACAGACGGACAGAGAGACAGAAAGACAGACAGAAAGACTGAAAGACAGACAGTAAGATGAACACACAGAAAGAAAGAAAGAGACAAAAATGGAAAGACAGACAAAAAGCGAGATGGACAGAAAGACAAACAGACAGACGGACAGATAGACAGACAGATGGACAGGAAGACAGACAGATAGATGAACAGAAAGACAGAAAGAAAGAGAGACAGACAGAAAAAAAGACAGAAAGGTGGAAAGACAGTCAGACAGATGTACAGAAAGACAGACAGGGAGATGGACGGACAGAAAGATGGACAGACGGACAGAAAGATAGACAGACAGACAGAAAGACAGACAGACAGAAAGATGGACAGAAAGATGGAAAGACAGAAAGACTAAGACAACAAACAAGACAGACAGAAAGATGGAAAGACAGACGGAAAGACAGATGGACATAAAGACAGACATACGGACACACAGAATGATAGACAGACAGAAAGACAAAGACAGCAAACAAGACAGAAGGATAGAAAGACAGACAGATGGAGAGAAAGACAGACATACAGATGGACAGAAAGAAAGACAGAAAGACGGACAGACAGAAAGACAAACCAGAAAACAAGACAGACAGAAAAATGCAAACACAGACAGATGGATGGACGGACAGATAGACAGAGGGACGAAGAGACAGACACACAGATGGACAGACAGATGGACCGAGGAACAGACAGAAAGACAGATAGACAGATGAACAGAAAGATGACAGACGGATAGTAAGAAAGACAGTCAGGAAGACAGAGAGACAGACAAGCAGAAAGAGAAAAAAGACAGAAAAAATGGTAAGACAAATAGACAGACAGATGGACATAAAGACAGAGAGACGGACAGATAGATGGATAGACAGATGGACAGAATGACAGACAGAGAGATGGAAAGAAAGACAGACAGAAAGACAAAGATAGGAAACAAGACAGACAGAAAGATGGAAAGACAGGTAGAAAGATAGACAGACAGAAAGACAGATAGACAGACAGACAGACAGAAAGACAGACAGACTGACTGACAAATGGACAGAGAGAAAGGCAAAAAAAGACAGAAAGACAGGAAAATGGACAGACAAAAGACAGAAAGATAGAAAGTAGAAAGACAAAAACAAAACAAGATAGACAGAAAGATGGAAAGACAGACAGGAAGAAAGATGGATGGACGGACAGACAGATAGACAGACAGACAGACCGAAAGAGGAACAGATAGAGAGATAGACAGATGGACAGAAAGACAGATGACAGACAGATGTACAGAAAGACAGATGGACAGAAAGACAACAGACAGAAAGACACACAGAATGACAGATGGACAGAAAGACAGACAGATATACAGAAAGACAGCAAGACGGACAGACAGAAAAAAAGATAGAAAGATGGAAAGAATGAAGGAAAGAGAGACAGAAAGACAGATGGACCAAAAGACAGACAGATAGTAAAAGAGACAGACAGAAAGACAGAAAGACAGGCAGATGGACAGAAACACTGACAGAAAGACAGTAGAAAGAAAGACAGAAAGATGGAAAGACAGACAGACAGATGGACAGAAAGTCATACATACAGAAAGACAGGTGGACAGAAACAGAGACAGACTGACAGAAAGAAGAGAGACAGACAGAAAGACAGAAAAATAGACAGAAAGGTGTAAAGCAGAAGGAAAGACAGCCAGACAGAAAGACAAATTAACAAAGACAGACAGATGTACAGAGAGAAAGACAGACAGAAGGATGGACAGAAAGACAGAAAGACGTACAGAAAGTTAGAAAGACAAAGACGAAGACAAAGACAGCAAACAAGACAGGCAGAAAGATGGAAAGACAAACAGAAAACCAGACAGACAGAAAGACAGATGGACATAAAGACAGACAGATGTACAGACAGACTGACAGACAGAAAGACAGACAGACTGACAGAGGGACAGAAAGACCAACAGACAGGAAAACGGACAGACAGAAAGACAAAAAGATAGAAAGATGGAAAGACAAAAATAGAAAAGACAGAAAGATGGAAAAGCAGAGACAGGAAGAAAGACAGACAGATAGACAGACAGACAGACAGACGGACAGACTAACAGACACACAGATGGACAGAAAGACACACATATGGACAGAAAGATAGACAGAAAGACAGACAGATAGATGGACAGAAAGACACATAGAATGACAAATGGACAGAAAGACAGACAGAATGACGTAGGGACAGAAAAAAAGAAAAATGGAAAGAGTGAAGGAAAGAGAGACAGAAAGACAGTTGGACAGAAAGACAGTAAAAGAGACAGACAGAAAGAAAGACAGAAGGACAGAAAGACAGATAGATGGACAGAAAGATAGACAGAAAGACAGATAGACAGATGGACAGAAAGACAGACAGACGGACAGACAGACAAATGGACAGACAGACAGACAGGCAGAGGAACAAAGAGAAAGACAGACAGACCAATGGCCAGAAAGACAGAAAGATAGAAAGACAAAAAGACAAAAATAGAAAACAAAACAGAGAAAGATGGAAAGAAAGAGACAAAAACAGAAAATAAGACAGAAAGATGGAAAGACAGACGAAAGGACAGATAGGCAGAAAGACAGATGGACAGAAAGACAGACAGAAACGGACAGACAGACAGACTGACAGACAGAAAGACAGACTGATGGACAGACAGACAGAAAGAGAGATGGACAGAAAAACAGACAGACAGATGGACAGAAAGACTGACAGACAGACAGAAAAATAGAAAGATGGAAATACAGAAGGAAAGACAGACAGAAGATGGAAATACAGAAGGAAAGCCAGACAGAAAGACTAATTAACAGAAAGACTGTAGATGGACAAAGAGACAGACAGACAGATGAACAGAGAGACAGAGAGAAAGACAGACAGGCAGTAAGATGACAGACAGATGGACAGAAAGACAGACACACAGAAAGACAGATGGACATAAAGACAGACAGACGGACAGACAGAAAGATAGACAGATGGACAGAAATACAGCCAGACAGACAGAGAGAAAGACAGACAGAAAAATACAAAGAAAGACAAAAACAGCAAACAAGACAGAAAGATGGAAAGACAGATGGAAAGATAGACAGACAGATGGACATAAAGACAGATGGACAGACAGAAAGATAGACAGACAGATGGACCGAAGGACAGACAGACAGGAAAATGGACAGACAGAAAGACAGAAAGATATGAAGACAGAAAGACAAAAACAGAAACCAAGAGAAACAGAGAGATGGATAGACAGGCAGAAAGACAGACAGATGGATGGACCGACAGACAGAGACGGACGGACAGACAGAAAGACAGACAAAAAGACAGATGACAGACAGACAGATGGACAGAAAGACACACAGAAAGAAAGACAGAGAAAGACAACAGACAGACATATAGAATGACAGATGGACAGACAGACAGACAGAAAGAAAGATGGAAAGACTGAAGGAAAGAGAGAAAGACAGATGTACAGAAAGACAGACAAAAAGAAAGACAGATGGACAGAAAGACAGACAGAAAGATGGAAAGAGAGAGAAGGATGGAAAGAAATTCAGACAGACAGAAAGACAGGTGGACAGCAACACAGACAGACAGACAGAGAGATGGACAGAAGACAGAAGGAAAGAGAGAAAAATAGAAAGATGGAAAGACAGAAGGAAAGACAGCCAGACAGAAAGACAAATTAACAGAAAGATGGACAGACAGAGAGACAGACAGACAGATGGACAGACAGAGAGACAGAAAAACGGGAAGAAAGACAGACAGAAAGATGGAAAGAAAGATAGAAAGACAGATGGACAGAAAGACAGACAGACAGAAAGAAAGACAGACACACAGAAAGACAGACAGGAAGACAGATAGACAAACAGAAAGACAGAAACAAAGACAGAAAGATGGAAAGAGAGACAGACAGATGAACAGAAGGACAGAGACACGGACAGACAGAAAGACAGGCAGACAGATGGACAGAGAGAAAGAAACAGAAAGATAGAGAGAAAGATGGACAGAAAGAGGAAAAACAAAGACAGAAACAAGACAGAGAGAAAGATGGAAAGACAGATAGAAAGACAGACGGATGGAAAGACAGATAGAAAGACAGACAGATGGACAGACATAAAGACAGATGGGCAGAAAGACAGACAAACTGACAGATGGACAGAAAGAAAGACGGACAGACATAAACACAGACAGATGGACAGACAAACAGATGGACAGAAAGACAAACTGACAGATGGACAGAAAGAAAGATAGAAAGACAGACTGGTGAATAGACAGACAGATGGAAGGATGGACAGAAAAACAGACAGACAGATGGACAGAAAGACAGAAAGAAACACAGACAGATGGAATTATGGAAAGACAGACAAACGAACAGATAGAAAGATAGATGGACAGAAATACAGACAGACAGAAAGACATAGAATGACAGATGGATAGAAAAACAGAAAGACAGACGGACAGACAGACAGATGGACAGAAAGACAGGAAGATAGAAAGATAAACAGAAAGACAGAAAGATGGAAAGACAGACAGACAGAAAGACTGACAAAAAGATAGACAAAGACAAAAACAGAAAACAAGACAGACAGAAAGATGGAAAAACAGACTGAAAGACAGACAGGCAGAATGACAGATGGACAGAAAGAAAGATAGACAGACGGACAGACAGATGGATGGATAGACAGACAGATAGACAGACATATGGACAGAAAGATAGAAGGACAATAGAAATAGGAAACAAAACAGACAGAAAGATGGAAAGATAGAAAGACTAAAACAGAAAAGACAGACAAAGATGGAAAGACAGATGGAAGGACGGATAGGCAGAAAGACAGATGGATAGAAAGACAGACAGACAGATGGACAGAAAGACAGAGAGATGGACAGACAGAAAGACAGACTGACTATAAGACAGACAGAAAGAAAGAGAAAATAGAGACAGAAACATGGAAAGACAGAAAGATAGAAAAACAGATGGACAGAAAGACAGATGGACAGGAAGACAGACAGAAAGACAGACAGACAGATGGACGGAAAGACAGACAGACAGAAAGACAGACAGGAAGATAGACAAACAGAAAGACAGAAAGATGGAAAGACAGATTGACAGAAGGACAGACAGAGAGACGGACAGACAGACAGACAGATGGACAGAAAGACAGATAGAAGGACGGACAGAAAGACAGACAGTTAGAAGATGGACAGAAGGTTAGAAAGACAAAGACAGCAAATAAGACAGGCAGAAAGATGGAAAGACAGAAAGACAGACAGACAGATGGACAAAAGGACAGATGGACAGACAGAAAGAAAGACAAACAGAAAGAAAAAAAGACAGAGAGATGGAAAGACAGATAGACAGATGGACAGAAGGACAGACAGAGAGACATACAGAAATACAGACAGATGGACAGATAGAAAGACAGAAGGTTGGACAGAAAGACAGACAGAAAGATGGACAGAAAGTTAGAAAAACAGAAATACAAAGACAGCAAACAAGACAGGCAGAAAGATGGAAAGACAGATGGAAAGACAGACAGACAGAAATACAGATGGACATAAGGACAGACAGACGTACCGACAGATAGAAAGACAGATGGATGGACAGAAAGACAGACTGACAGATGGACAGAAAAAAAGGCAGAAAGACAGATAGAAAAACGGACAGAAAGATGGAAAGACGGAAAGGCAGAAAGACAGACAGATGGACGGACAGACAGACAGATGGAAAGACAGACAGAGGATCAGACAGATGGAAAGACAGACAAACACATAGACGGACAAACAGATGGACAGACAGACAGAGGATCAGACAGAAAGACAGAAAGACAGATGGTCAGAAAGACAACAGACTGAAAGACACATAGAATGACAAATGGACAGAAAGACAAAGACAGAATGACGGAGATACAGAAAAATAGAAAAATGGAAAGAGTGAAGGAAAGATAGAAAGACAGATGGATAAAAAGACAGACAGTAAAAGGGGCAGACAGAAAGAAAGACAGATGGACAGACTGACAGATGGACAGAAAGACAGACGGACAGATGGACAGACAGACGGCAGACAGACAGATGGACAGACAGAGGAACAGACAGAAAGACAGACAGACCGATGGACAGAAAGACCGAAAGACAGAAAGATAGAAAGACAAAAAGACAAAAATAGAAAACAAAACAGAGAGAAAGATGGAAAGATAGAAAGACGAAAACAGAAAACAAGACAGACAGAAAGATGGAAAGACAGAAGAACAGAAAACACAGAGAAACAGACGGACAGACAGAAAGACTGACAGACGGACAGACAGACAGATGGAGAGATGGACAGAAAAATAGACAGACTGGACAGAAAGACAGACAGAAAGACAGATGGAAAGAAAGATAGTCAGACAGAAAGACACAGAATGACAGATGGACAGAAAGACTGACAGAAAGACAGAAAAATAGAAATATGGAAATACAGAAGGAAAGACAGCCAGACAGAAAGACAAATTAACAGAAAGACAGACTGTAGATGGACAGACAAAGGGATAGACAGATGGACAGACAGAGAGACAGACAGTAAGACAGACAGACAGATGGACAGAAAGACAGACAGGAGATGGACAGACAGAAAGACAGACGGACAAAGAGGTGGACAGAAAGACAGACAGAAAAATGGAAAGACAGAAAGACAAAGACAGCAAACAAGACATACAGAAAGATGGAAAGACAGATGGAAAAACAGACACACAGAAAGACAGATGGACATAAAGACAGACAGACAGACAGACGGATGGACAGAAAGATTGACAGACAGATGGACAGAAAGAAAGACAGACAGAAAGACAAAAGATCAAAAGACAGAAAGACAAAAACAGAAAACAAGAAAGACAGAAAGATGGAAACACAGACAGGCAGAAAGACAGACAGATGGACAGACGGAGAGATAGATGGACGGACAGACAGATGGACAGACAGAGGAACAGATGGACAGAAAGACAACAGAAAGAAAGACACATAGAATGACAGATGGACAGAAAGACAGAAAGGTGGAGAGACAGAAAAAAAGAAAGATGGAAAGAGTGAAGGAAAGAGATACAGAAAGACAGACAGTAAAAGAGACAGAAAGAAAGACAGATGGACAGAGAGACAACAGACAGATGGACAGAAAGATAGACAGATGGACAGAAAGACAGACAGAAAGAAAGAAAGACAGGAAGATAGAAAGATAGACAAATGGAAGACAGAAAAAAAGACTTAAAGATGGAAAGACAGACAGACAGAGAGACGGACAGACAGAAAGACAGATAGATGGACAGATGGACAGACAGAAAGACAGACAGAAAGGTAGACAGAAAGATAGAACGACAGAAAGACAAAGGCAGCAAACAAGATAGAGAGAAAGTTGGAAAGACAGACGGAAAGACAGAGAAAGGCAGACATAAAGACAGACAGATAGATGGACAGACAGAATACAGATAGATGGACAGAAAGACAGACAGACAGACAGATGGACAGAATGAAAGACAGAAAGATAGACAGACAGAAAAACGGAAAGAAAGAAAGACAGACAGAAAGGTAGACAAAAACAGAAAACAAGACAGAAAAATGGAAAAACAAACAGGCAGAAAGGCAGACGGATGGACAGACAGACAGACAGACAGATGGACAGAAAGTCAGATAGAAAGAAAGACAGACAGAAATACAGATGGATAGAAAGTCAACAGTCAGAAAGACACATAGAATGACAGATGGACAGAAAGACAGACAGAAAGAAAAAAAGAAAGATGGAAAGATTGAAGGAAAGAGAGACAGAAAGACAGGTGGACAGCAAGACAGACAGTAAAAGAGACAGACAGAAAGAAAGACAGATGGACAGAAAGACAGACAGAAAGATAGAAAGATAGACAGAAAGATGGAAAGACAGACAGAGAGACAGATGGAAAGAAAGTCAGACAGACAGAAAGACAAGTGGACAGAAAAACAGACAGACAGACGGACAGTCAGAAAGACAGAAAGAAAGAAAAATAGACAGAAAGATGGAAAGACAGAAGGAAAGACAGCCAAACAGAAAGACAAATTAACAGAAAGATGGGCAGACAGAGAGACAGAAAGACAGACGGACAGACAGACAGAAAGACAGATGGGCAAAAAGACAGACAGACACACAGTAAGATTGACAGACAAAAGAAAGAACAAAAAGAGACAGAAAGATGAGAAGATAGACAAAAAGACAGAAATACAGACAGACAAAGAGAAAGAAAGACAGATGGACAGATAGACAGATGGACAGAAACACAGACAGACAGACAGAAAGGCAGGAAGATAAAAGGACAAACAGAAAGACAAAAAAAGACAGAAAGATGGAAAGAGAGATAGACAGACAGATGGACAGAAAGACAGACAGACAGAAAGACAGAAGGGCAGACAGATGGACAGAGAGAAAGACAGACAGACAGACAGAAATAGAGAAAGACAGAAAACAAGACAGACAGAAAGATGGAAAGGCAGACAGAAAGACACCTGGACAGAAAGACAGACAGACAAATGGACAGACAAACTGACAGACGGAAAGAAAGAAGGAAAGACAGACAGACAGGAAGACAGACAAACAGAAAGACAGACCGAAAGATAGAAAGACAGAAAGACAAAAACAGAAAACAAGACAGACAGAAAGATGGAAAGACAGACTGAAAGATAGATAGGCAGAAAGACAGATGGACAGAAGACAGACGAACAGACAAAAAGATAGACTGATGGATGGACAGACAGATGGACAGAAAGACAGATGGATGGACAGACAGATGGCCAGACAGACAGACACATGGACAGACAGAGGAACAGACAGAAAGACAGGAAGATGGACAAACAGAAAGACAGACAGAAAGATAGAAGGAAAGACAAAAGCAGGAAACAAGACAGAAAGATGGAAAGACAGACTGAAAGACAGACATGCAGAAAGACAGATGGACAGTAAGACAGACAGACTGATGAACAGATAGACAGATGGAAAAACAGACAAACGGATGGACAGGCAGATGGCCAAACAGACAGACAGATGGACCGACAGAGGAACAGAGAGACAGATGGACAGAAAGATAGACAGAAAGACGGAAAGAAAGAAAGACAAAAAGAAAAAATAGAAAACAAAACAGACAGAAAGATGGAAAGCTAGAAAGACAGACAAAAACAGAAAAGAAGACAGAAAGATGGAAAGACAGACGGAAAGACAGACAGGCAGAAAGACAGATGGACAGAAAGACAGACAGACAAAGGATGGACAGAAAGGCAGAAAAAAAGATAGAACAATGGAAAGACTGAAGGAAAGAGAGGCAGAAAGTTTGATGGACAGAAAGACAGACAGACATGAAAGACACATAGAATGACAGATGGACGGAACGACTGACAGAAAGACAGACAGACAGAAAAAAAGATAGAAAGATGGAAAGACTGAAGGAAAGAGAGAGAGAAAGACAGATGGACAGAAAGACAGACAGACAGAAAGATAAACAGAAAGAAAGTAGAAAGAAAGATGGAAAGATGGAAAGACAGAGAGACAGATGGACAGATAGTCAGACAAACATAAAGACAGGTGGACGGAAACACAGACAGACAGATGGACAGAAAGACAGAAAGACAGAAATATAGACAGACAGAAAGATGGAAAGACAGAAGGGAAGACAGCCGGACAGAAAGACAAATTAACAGAAAGACAGACAGTAGACGGACAGAGAGACAGACAGACAGACGGACAGACAGAGAGATAGAAAGACAGACAGACAGTAAGATGGACAGAAAGAAAGAGAATAAAAGAGACAGAAAGATAGAAAGACAGATGGAAAAACAGATGGAGAGGAAGAAAGACAGATGGACAGAAAGAGAGACAGAAAGACAGGAAGATAGAAAGACAAACAGAAACACAGAAAAAAGACAGAAAGATGGAAAGACAGATGGACAGACAGATGAACAGAAAGACAGGCAGAGACAGACAGAAAGACAGACAGACAGAAAGACAGACAGAAGGACGTACAGAAAGATAGAAAGACAGAAAGACAAAGACAGCAAACAAGACAGACAGAAAGATGGAAAGACAGACAGAGAGAAAGACAGATGGACAGACAGACGGACAGAAGAACAGATAGGCAGACAGACAGACAGACAGACAGACTGACAGACTGATAGATGGACAGAAAGAAAGACAGGAAAACAGATAGACAGAAAGACAGAAAGATAGACAAAAACAGAAAACATGACAGACAGAAAGATGGAAAGACAGACAGAAAGAAAGTTGGACAGATGGACAGACAGAGGAACAGACAGAAAGACAGACAACAGACAGATGGACAGAAAGAGAGACAGAAAGAAAGACAAAAAGACAGAGAAAGATAGAAAGACTAAAACAGAAAACAAGACAGACAGACAGATGGAAAGCCAGATGGAAAGACAGCCTGGCAGAAAGACAGATGGACAGACAGACAGATGGATAGTCAGAGAGAGGAACAGACAGAAAGACAGACAGACAGACAGATGGACAGAAAGACAGAAAGAAAGACAGGAAGATGGACAGACAGATACCAAGACAGAAAGACAAAAACAGAAAACAAGACAGAAAAATGGAAAGACAGGCCGAAGGGCAGATGGACAGAAAGACAGACAGACAGATAGACGGACAGACATAAAGACAGACATACGGATGGACAGACAGATGGACAGACTGATAGACAGACAGACATACAGACAGATGGACAGAAATACAGACAGACAGAAAGATGGACGGAAAGAGAGACAGACGGACAGACAGAAAGACGGACAAAAATATAGAAAGACAAAAACAGAAAATAAGACAGAAAAATGGAAAGACAGACAGGCAGAGAGATGGACATACATAAAGACACATGGACGAACAGACACACAGACAGACAGATGGACTGAAAGACAGACAGATAGGAAGATGGACAGATAGAAAGACAGACAGAAATACAGAAGGAAAGACAGAAACAGAAAACAAGAGAGAAAGAAAGATGGAAAGACAGATGGAAAGACAGGTAGCCAGAAAGATAGATGGACAGGAAAACAGACAGACAGACAGACAGAAAGACAAATAGATGGACAGACAGAAAGATGGAGAGAAATACAGACAGACAGACAGATGGACAGAAAGAGAGACAGACAGACAGGAAGACGGACAGACAGAAAGACATAAAGACAGACGGACAGACAGAAAAACAGATGGACAGACGGACAGAAAGGCAGAAAGACAGACTGAAAAATAGACAGAAATAAAGACAGAAAGATGGAAAGACTGATGGAAAGAGACAGAAAGACAGATGGACAGACAGACAGAAGCTAGAAAGACATACAGACAGTAAAAGAGACAGAAAGAAAGACGGGTGGGCAGAAAGACAGACAGAAAGAGAAAAATAGAAAGAGAAAGAGAAAAAAGACATATGGAAAGACAGATGGACAGACAGACAGATAGACATAGAAAGACAGATAGAGAGAAAGGCAGACTGAAAAATAGAAATACAGATAGAAAGAAAGAGAAAAAGACAGAAAGAAAGATGGAAAGACTGACGGAAAGACAGCCAGACAGAAAGACAGATGGACAGAAAGATGGACAGACAGAAAGACAGGAAATAGAAAGAAAGAAAGACAGAAAGATGCAAAGACAGATGGAAAGACAGACAGAAAGACAGAGAGACAGAAAGAAAGACAAACAGAAAGATAGAAAACAGAATGACAGACAGGCAGATGTGCACACAGAAAGATAGACAGAAAGAACAAAAAAAGACAGAAAGATTGAAAGACAGACAGACAGAAATAAAGATGGACAAAAAGAGACAGAGAGAAAGACAGAAAACAGACAGAAAGACAGAAAACAGAAGGACAGACAGACAGAAAGAAAGACAGACAGAATGACAGATAGACACATAGTTGGAAAGACAGATGAAAAAAGATGGACAGAAAGGTGGAAAGACAGCTGAAAAGACTGACACAAAGACAGATGGACAGAAAGAAAGACAGAAAACAGAAAGACAGATAGATGTGCAGACAGAAAGACAGAAAAAATGACAGAAAGATGGAAAGGCAGACACACAGAAAGAAAGACAGAAAAAAAGACAAAAAGATGGAAAGAAAGATGGACAGAAAGACAGACAGATGGACAGACAGAAAGATAGAAAGCCAGAAAAAAAAACCCAGAAAGATAGAAATACAGACAGAAAGAAGAAATGACAAATGGAAAGACAGACAGAACGACAGATGGACAGAAAGACAGACAGAAAAGATGGAAAGGTAGACACACAGAAACAAAGACAGAAAAAAGACAAAAAGATGGACAGAAAGACAGACGGACAGACAGAAAGCCAGAAAAAAATCCCAGAAAGATAGAAAGACAGACAGAAAAAAAGAGAAAAAAAGACAGAAAGATGAAATGACAAATGGAAAGACAGACAGAATGACAGATGGACAGAAAGACAGACGGAAAAATGGAAAGACAGACAGAGAGAAAGACAAAAAAGATAGAAAGATGGCAAGACAGACAGAAAGATGGATGGACAGAAACACAGACAGACGGACAGACAGAAAGAAAAATAGAAAAAAAGACAAGCAGAAAGATGGAAAGAGACGGAAAGACAGATGACAGACAGACAGACACAGACTGAAAGACAAACAAGTGGGAAGACAAACAGATGAAGGACAGCTGGAAGGACAGTCAGACAGACACAGAAAGACAGACAGGTGGAAAGACAGATGGAAAGACAAAGAGACAGAATGACAGACAGAAAGAGACAGAACAACAGAAAGACAAAGACAGGCAGATGGAAAGAAGGAAAGACAGACACAAAGACAAAGACAGGAAAGATAGAAAGACAAACATACAAAGAAACAGACAGACAGAAAGAAGGACAGACAGACAGAGATGGAAAGACAGACAGATGGAAGGACAGACAGACACAGGCAGAAAGACAGATGGAAGGATGGACAGACAGAAAGACAGACAGGCAGAAAGACAGACACAGAAAGACAGACAGAAAGACATATAGACAGACAGAGAGACAGAATGACAGAAAGAGAATGACAGAAAGACAGAGGCAGATGGAAAGAATGAAAGACAGAAAGATGGAAAGACAGACACAAAGACACAGAGAGACAGACAGACAGGAAGACAAACATACAGACGGACAGACAGAAAGGGCAGACAGATAGATGGAAGGACAGACAGACAGACACAGACAGAAAGGCGGTAAGACAGAAAGACAATGACAGAGAGATGGAAAGAATGAAAGAAAGAAAAATGGAAAGACAGAAAGACAAAGAAAGAAAGACAGATGAACAGTAAGAGAGACAGACAGAGATAGAAAGAAAGAAGGAAAGACAGATGAAAGACAGAAAGACAGAGACAGATGGAAAGAAGGAAAGACAGAAAGATGGAAGGACAGAAAGACAGACAGACAGAAGAAAGGACAGACAGAGACAGAAAGACAGACAGAAGGAAAGACAGACAGATGGAAGGACAGACACACACAGACAGATAGACAAGCAGAAAGACAGACAGATGGAAGGACAGTCAGACACAGAAAGATAGATTGGCAGAAAGACAGATTAAAGACAGACAGCTGGAAGGACATACATACATACATACATAGAAAGACAGGCACAAAGACAGATGAAAAGACAGAAAGACAGAATGACAGAGAGACAAAGACAGACAGACGGAAAGAAGGAAAGACAGAAAGACAGCCACAAAGACAAAGAAAGACAGAAAGACAAACATACAGACAGACCGAAAGACAGACAGACAGAAACAGAGACAGAAAGACAGACAGACGGAAGGACAGACAGACACGGACAGAAAGATAGGAGGAAAAGACAGACAGATGGAAGGACAGATAGACAGAGAAAGACAGGCAGAAACACAGGTAGATGACAGACAGACAGATGGAAGGACAGACAGACACAGGCGTGCTGTACCAAGGACAAGGCCACCCAGACCCCCCTATGCTGGCAAGAGCTAGAAGGTCAACCAGCCAGTTCCTGCACACACAAGTGCTCAGCATCATGGGGCAGCACAGACCACTGAAAAGAGATTACCAAGTTGAAGCAAAACTGCAGAGGACAAAGCTGAGCTGCAGTGGGAAAGAGAAGGAGCGGGGTTCCCTACTGCTGGGGGACCATGCCGTGCAGGGAGCACTGAGGGCATCCCCTCCCAGCTTCCCTGCAGAGTCCCCTGGCCTGTGACTCAGCCCCTGCCTGCACAGGAGCCTGGAAGGGCTCAACCAAGAGCTGGAGGAAGTATTTGTGAAGGAGCAGGGAGAAGAGGAGCTGCTGCGGATCCTTGAGATCCCTGATGGGCACCGTGCTCCACCTCCTCCACAGAGTGGCAACTGTGATCATCCTCTCCTCCTCCTGGAGCCTGGCAACCTTGCCAGCTCTCCTTCTATGCTCCTGGCATCCCCCCAGCCTTGTGGTTAGGTCAGCCATGAGGAACACGGGGTGTCATTGAGGAACTGGCATCTACTCTCAATGACAAGGCCTCCAGGTCCTGACTTGGCCTTCCTGACTTCCTGTCCCGACAAGAACAAAATCCATTTCAACCCGACCGGCTCAGCCTTCTGCCCTGTCAGCTTGATGAAGCCCCTCTTCCCCAGCATAGGCTTCATTTTCCGAAACTGTCCCTTAAGCCCGGGCTCTCTCCTTCCCCCTGCAAGCCCCAGGCCACCACCTCGGAAGGATCCAGAGGCCTCCAAGGCCTCCCCGCTGCTATTTGAGCCATGGCAGCAAACCCCTCCATCAGAAGAACCTGTGCTTTCCCAGAGCTCCCTGGTGGTCTGCGGTTACCCACTTTACCATGGAGACCAGTGCCTTGGTGGCAGGCCCTGCCCTAGTTCCCCAGAAGTGGGAGACAGAGGAGCCCTTCCCTCTCGGCCTTTGAGCACTTTCATTTATTGTGTCAAAGTCCCAGGGCCTCTTTTGATGGGCACCAGCCCCTCAGAATGTGAGGGGATTTGCCTTCTTCACTAGCAGCTTGGGGGCTCACAACTCACGCTTGTGTACCTGCCACTTCCCTCACTTGGTGGAAAACTCACCCAGAAGGTCCTTGAGTCTCTCACCCCTGGGCGTGAATCTAAATGACTATCCAGGAGACCCTTATTTTTGTGGTGGAGCAAGCTGGCTGTGACCAAAGGAGAGAGGGTGCTACAGATTTCCTTCCCTTTCCTCCTTCATAGTCACAGAAGAAGAGATCAGAGGATAGATCCCTCATCCTCTCAGCCCCATCCCATGCCTCCCTCTCATTGAGGAACTGACCAAGGCAACCCTGAAGGGCCATCACACTTGACCAATTCAGTTGCTGGCAGAGGAGGGAACCACGTGTTTTCCAAAATGGCATTTACATCTCGCTTTCCCCCTGACTAAAGATTGTCTTAAGCAGCAGCCCAGCCTGCCCAGCCACAGGTGGGGAGTGAGGGAGAAAGCTAGCATTTCTCTAAGTGGCAAATGACAACTCTACACCCTGTCCCAGGGCTAGGTTGGATTAGAAAAATGCCTATTTTTCTTGTATCAATGTAGAAACTCTAGTTTCTCCCAAAGACACTATTTTTGCAGCTGTTCGAAGTTTGTATAATTTCTGTACTGCAGAGCTACACAAAATTGAAAAAGAATGTTAATGTTCAAGTTTTCTTATCTTGTGTTTAGAGGTTGTTTTTGCAGATCTTGGTGTTAATAGACCAAATAAATAAGTATTCCTAACAAAAAGAAAGAAAGAAAAAGACAAATAGATGGAAAGGCAGACAGACAGGAAGACAGAAAAGAAAAAGACAGAAAGACAGCAATACAGACAGAAAGACAGACAGAAAGACAGAAAGACTGGCTCAGCATCCGTAGCTCAGTAGTTTGGGCACTGGCCCCTCACACAGAGGCTGGCAGGTTCGAACCCAGCCAGGGCCAGCTAAACGACAACAGTAACAAAAAAAATAGCAGGGTGTTGTTGTGGGCTCCTGTAGTTCAGCTACTTGGGAGGCTGAGGCAAGAGAATTGCTTAAGCCCAAGAGTTGGAGGTTGCTGTGAGCTGTGATGCCAACATGGTGAGACTCTGTCTCACATACACACACAAAAAGATTCTGATTTGGAAAATAGGGTGAGTGGAGATATTAGTAAGTGACGTGGGGAGCAGTGTGAGAGGACGAGAATAGGTGGGGAGGACCTGTGAGACATCCAAAACGGCAAAGAAAAATAGGCTATTGGTTACCTAAGCCCAGAAGTCAGTGGAGTGGCCAAAATTCCTTTTCCCCACCTCTGGAAAATACAGCTAACATTTATTGAATGCCTACCATGTATAAGGCGTTTCACACATGACATCTCTTTAATCTTTTTGACAACTCTGCAAGGTCAGTACTATTGTATTTCTTTTATAAAGGAGGCTTAGAGAGGTTAAGTAATTTTTTCTGAAGTCATACAGTTTGAAAAAGCAGAGCTGTGGCTAGAACTCCACGAATCTGACTTTTGAGCCTCTGCTCTTTTGAAAACGTAGGCTGAGGAAGTTCAGCCACAGAGCGGTGATGAGAACATATAGGACTAAAGATACATGACTACAGTGGCACCCAGTGCATGGGTCTGTGTTGGCATGGAAATGTTTCTCATAGTTCTTTTTGGAACTTTGATACCATCCAATCCCATTAAGTTTCTTGTCTTTGCTCCTTCTTCGTGTCTCCCCAAATGCAGACCTCACTGGTCATCCTAGCTTCAGTCTCAAAGGTCATTCTCAAAACACCTTGTGCTTCCTTCACACTAGCTGCATCCCGGATTTACTCACCTACTTCCTTCTCTACCAACACTTTCCACAATGCTTCTGGAGCCCTTGGACTGAGTCCTGGCTTTCTCCAAGATAGGGGCTCTCTGTGAGCCCCGGAGTACATGTTGCATCTTCTTCAATGGCCCTGAACTTCAGGACTGGGAGTCAGGTCAGAATTATATTTGATTTCAAGTGCCACTTCCAAACAACTCTTCCCCTTTAAGGCTCAGTGTGGATAGGTTGACTTCTCAACGGGGCACCCTGCCTCAATACTGGGGTATCCAGAGGAACACTCGCAGATGAACAATCCCTTAAATCCATGGAAGATGAAAAGAACCTGGAGGTGCCTGGACAGGCTGGACTAGGCCTAAGAGTTTGAGAGTCAACAGATGGAAGGGATTCAACTGCTTGAATATGTAGTTAGATTAGGAAACCTGGTTTACTTCCCCTGCTTGAATAGAACTAGCTTCTCTCTCCCCCTTTATTTAAATATACCAACAGCTGTTTTCCAACATTACCACTTCTCTCCTTAACCTCAGAAAATAACCTTGGTTCCTACTGTGCATAGTAAATAGAAGTCACCAAACAGGAGCTCCCTCAATTCATTGCTACTAAACCTACTAATATATTTACATCTATCCACTTTGAAGTTTCTTCTCTCCTATTATCAGAGAAGTGTTGTCTATTCCCTAAAGCCATTCCATCTAAACTTTGGTTTGGATCTCATCAGAGCATTGCTTTTTCCTTCCCTCTGGCAATTTTAGGAATCTTATCCCACATATTATTACTTCTAAATCCTGTCTAATTAAATCATTCCCCCATCTCCATTGGATACTTATTTAACAAGTACAGAGATATCCTTTCTTCAACAAAAAACAATCAAAACTAAACTATAATAAAACTTCCTCAAATCTGGATATCTCTCTTTACTTCCCCCTATCTGTATTCTTTATTTTTCATCCCAGCTTCTCCAAGGAATGGCCTACCCTCACCTGTATTCATTTCCTCACCTCTTACTCCCTCTTTAATCCATGATCACTAGCTTTCTGCTCTTCTCTCCCCCACTCCCCATTACTTCTGTGACTTTAGGTCAACAGCTCCAATGAGTTCCTTTTTGTCAAATCCAATGGACTCTGCTTTCCCATCTGATTCAATCTCTTTTGGTACTTGTTAATGATGACCATTCCTTTCTTGAAATTATCTTTACATTTCATTTGTATGGTGATGTTCGTTCTGGTTTTTCCTCCTACTTCTCCAATTATTCCTCAATATTCTTGGCAAGCTCCTTTTGAGCTTATCCCTTAAACATTATTCTTCCCTAGGATTTCCCTTCTGTTTTAAACTCTCAACTTCTTGTAAGTTCATTCAAACCCTTAACTTCAATTACCGTCTGGTACCTGAAGATACTCAAATCCACATCTCTAGCCCCAACCTTTTTTCTGACCTTTATTCTTCCATGTTCAACTACCTAATAGACATATCTCCCCAAAGACAATATGTCCAAAACTAAAGTTATTATTTCAAGCCACCACTCCAACATCCTTCTGTTTCCCCTGTCTCCATGGATGAGATTTTATTATATCAAGTTGCCCAACTCAGAAACCTAGGTCTCGCTCTATTTTTTTTCTAACTCCTTTACTACCCACATTTAATATGTGACCAAATTCAGTAAATTCTACCTGTTTGTCACCTTTCATATCTGTCTGATCTTTCCATGCCTACTGTCACTGCTTTAGTTCAGCTCTTGTTCTTTCTCACCTGGACCACCACAATAGCTCTGTCTTCCCTGGTCTGCCAGCTTCCATTTGTGCATCCCTCACACCCATCACAACCATAGTAGACAAATAATCTGATCATATCCTTTCACTGCTCACAACCCTTCAGGATAAATTCTGAACAATTTAGTACCCCCTGAGAGAGCTTTCGTGCTCTGGTGCTGCCTAATTCATTAGCTTCACTTCTTTCCACCTGTCTCCTTCTCTAGACCTCTGATCTTCCATCCAATCAACACAACAGCAGTTCCTTGAACACACTATGATCCCTCATTCCTCATACCATTGTGCGTACATTCTACCTGTTCTCCCTGCCCTCAGAGAGTCCACTTGTATGTCACCTCTTTTTTATTGCATATTACATGGACCTCCACTATAGCCGTTAGCATATTTTCTAATTGTTTTTTCACATTAGAGGTCAGCAAACTTGTAGCTTTCAGGTCACATCCTGCCCTCAGGAGTTTCATTTGACTTGCACGGTGGGGTTTATTACGTGAGGGGAATAAGGACTAAGTTCAAGTTTCCTCTTGGTAACAGTCAGCTGCGGCTAAGTAGTAGTTGCCTCCTTCAGGCTGCACTTGCACTCCCCAGCTCACCTTAGTGCTGTCCCTCATTTCAACCCATTTGCTTCACAAATCTTGATCCTTTGGGTACTTTGGCTAGTTGCTCCTAGTTTACAGGTCCGTCTTAAACCTGCTATTTTGGGATCACTGACTATTGTGATCCACATGAAATCAGGAACATGGCTTGTTTCCTGTTGTATCCTGGTTCTCAGAATCACCTGGTACAGAGCAGACAGTGTTTGTGGGATGAATGAATGTCGTCTCCAGCAGGACTATTGTGTTAAATTGGATGATTGGCTCTAATACTCCACTTATCTCTGTGGTATCTTTCCCTTTGCCATGAGACTCTGCAGTTCTTCCCACACTTGGATTAGGCCTTGACCAACTGACTTACTTTGGCAAATAAAATATTAGTAGATAGAATGTAAGGAAAGGTTTATGGGATCAGGCTTGTCCTTGTGTGCTTCTGCTATCACATGAGAAGAACCTTCCCTGGGTAGCCTGCTGGTCTGAGGAGAAATGTAATAAAGACCTGAATCTATATCCACTATTTTTCTTTTTTTGAGACAGAGTCTCACTATCTTGCCCTCGGTAGAGTGCTGTTGCATCACAGCTCACAGCAACTTCAAACTCTTGGGCTTAAGTGATTCTCTTGCCTTAGCCTCCCAAGTAGCTGGGACTATAGGGGCCCACCACAATGCCCGGCCATTTTTTTTATTGTTGTTATAGTTATTATTGTTGCTTTAGCTGGCTCTGGCAGGGTTCAAACCTACCAGCTCCAGGGTATGTGGCCAGTGCTGTAACCACCGAGCAAAGGCGCTGAGCCTATATCCACTATTTGGAGCCAAACCCAGCTGAGGTCACCTGATCCCCAGCTGACACTCAGACATATGAGAATAAGTGTTTTTTTATCCATAAATAATAAAATGCTTTGCTGTGCAGCAATAGCTGACTGATACATATGCCTTTTCTTCTCTAGCTTTCAAAATACTGTCCATCTTCAATTCATCTCTAGAACTCCTTCTCTAATATACACTTATTTCATTATCCTCCAAATTTTTTTTTTTAATTGTTGGGGATTCATTGAGGGTACAAGAAACCATGTTACACTGGTTGCATTTGTTGGGAAAAGTCCCTCTTACAATCGTGTTTTGCCCCCAAAAGGTGTGGCCCCCACCAAGACCCCAAGGCCCGGGCCCCCGCCCGCCGTCGCGCGGGCGGGGGGTGCGTGGTTTTCAGAGGTGTGCTCTGCCGCTGGGGGTGGGGGGGGGAACGGAAGCGCAGCGAGAGGGATGGAGTACGGGGGGGGGGGCCGTGGGGTCTTGGTGTGTGCCACACCTTTTGGGGGCAAAACACGATTGTAAGAGGGTCTTTTCCTAACAAATGCAACCAGTGTAACATGGTTTCTTGTACCCTCAATGAATCCCCAACAAAAACAAAAAAAACACATATTTATTACCTCGTGCTTCTGTGGGTCAGAAGTCTGATATGGTTCTTAGTAGTAAATCTAGGTGTAGGTGGACTGTGTTCCTTTCTGGAGTCTCTGGGGCAGAATCTTTTTCCAATCTTATTCCAGTCATTGGCAGAATGGGGCTCCCTGCTGTGATAAGACTGCATTTCCTCACTGCCTAACAGCTACAGACCATTCTCGGTGTTTGGAGGCTGCCCACATGCTTTGGCTTGTGGCCTCCTTCCTCCATCTTCAAAACCAGGTCAACCTCTTCTCATTCTTTGCATCCCTTCTGTTTCCTCTCCTATCCTGACATCTCTCTGACCCACTCTTACACACCTTCCTCTTTCTCTTTTAAGAGCCCATATGATGACTTTGGACCCACAAACATAATCCAGGACAATCTTTCTGTTTTAAGATCTATTACATTAATTCTATTTATCCTGTAACATAACATTTCACAGATTCCAGGGATTAGGGTGTGCATTGCTTTAAAAGGTCATTATTCTACTTACCAGGCAACTCTTGTTAACCAACTACTTGAAGATTTTTCAGCTTTGAATGTGTCTCTCTAGGTGTTTTGAGAGCCTGGTGAGGTTAGGGACTGGGTGTAAATGTCCCTGTGCTCCCCATATAAGCACACGGTTGTCACCTGGGGGAAGGAAAAGACCTGGCATAGGAGGAAAAGTTACAATATTGTTTAAAAGAGTTTTATATAAGTGATTTATACCCAACAGGAGGGATAACAACCAACATGTTCTGACACATAACATGATTCTGTCCCTTACCTTGATAACTTTATCAATAATCACTAAAAAGGCATCTGTGGTAGAAGATATTCCTACATGAAGGAGAAACATAAAAATATGAACATTTTATTTTCTGACCCTATAAGTCTTTATAAAACATTTTGGCTAAGATCAAGGGGAAAATATAGCACCTTCACGAAAAAGACTGAGCTGGAGCCCCAGAAATTGTTCAGTGCCAATTACTGAGATTTATAACTTCTTCAGAGGGTGAAAAAAGGCTTCAGACTGGTTTCCAGAATGCAAGTGCATATTTGTTTTGTGTGGTGAATGAGCTAATGCTGGGTTTCTAAGGGCTCCAAATGGATGAAGCACATGCTCTGAGCTCACTTTGCATTTATTTCTCGAGGGGCCTCATGTGGGGCACTTTGTTTAAGAATTCTCTAGCTTTCCTTCACTTAGAAGTCTAAATCTGCTGGGAGAGAAAGAAGAATCAAGTGACAGACAGGGAGAAACTTCAGATGAGCACAACCCAAAAGCTACAGGGTCAGGGATAGAGCAAAGGAGAAAGAGAGCAGGGGGAAAAAACCTCAGGCTGCTCCCACAGGGTCTGTGCCTCTAGCTACACTGACAGGTAAGTTCTTTTCACCACTTATCTCTACCATCACTACATCTAATCATCTACCTGCTTCTTCAACTTCCTTAACTTGTACATCAGGCTCTGTCTTCTCTGACCTTCCCAAGAACATCCTTTTGGAATTTCTCTTCTCTCTCTCCTTTATCAACTTTTCTCTCACTATTAAATTGTTTGCTTCAGTCAACAAATATACTATTCTTTGTCCCATCTCAAAAAGAAATCTTATATTAGTTATATAGCTGCACAACAAATCACCTCAAAATTAGTGACTTTTAAAACAGCAAGCGTTCATTATCTCACACAATTTATAAAGATCAAGAAATGGGGAGTGGCTTATCTTGGTGGTTCTGACTCAGAACTCTTATGTACTCACTTCAAGACATAACTGGGAAGCCAGGTATGGTGGCTCAGACCTGTAATCCTAGCACTCTGGGAGATTGAGATGGGTAGATAACTTGCGCTTAGGAGTTCAGGACCAGCCTGAGCAAGAGTGAGACCCCCAAATCTAGTAAAAATAGAAAAACTAACCCAGCATTATGGTGGACACCTGTAGTCCCAGGTATTTGAGAGGCTGAGGCAAGATGATTGCTTGAGCCCAAGAGTTTGAGGTTTCTTGGGGCTATGACAACATCTAGCAGAGGTATCAGAGTGAGACTCTGGAAAGAAAGAAAGAAAGAGAGAGAGAGGGAGGGAGAGAGGAAGGAAATACTCTTCAAGAGCAAAGGTTAAATGAGAATATTTTATATTTTCAGACACCAAAAAATTGATAGACTTTTTCATGGGTAGATCCGTGTGAAAGTAAATAAATACTATAAAATACTGTACTGCTAAGACAGAAGGAAATGATCCTAGATGGAAAGTCAGGAAGTAATAAAAATGGAAAATTTTACTATTTTTTTCACTTAATAGCATTGTAACTAATCCTTATTTTATTTCATATTAATGTTGTTACTTTCACCTTCTTTCATTTGGTTTGACATAGTTTTTTTTTCCATTCTTTTATATTTAAACTTGTTGCTTTTTGAAAGTTTTAAAATAAATAACATTGATTGAATTCCTGATGTAATCTGAAAGTCTTTATTTTTGAATATGAGAATTTATCTTATTTAAATTTATTGAACATTGATATATATGATTTGTCCCGCTCCCTTCTTTTTCTATACTTTCATATAAAATCACACTAGGCAGCCTTCCCATGTTTATGAGCTATAAAGTTTGATATCTTCAGTGGTCTGACATAACTGCTTGGATCTTAACTCAATCTTCAGATTATGGATTAAACTACTCAACTCCCAATCCAGCCTGAGGTGTTATTGATGAATATAAAATTAGAGAAGGAGAAGCAGAATGATTCTGCTAATAGCATATCCCCAATGTGTACAAACCAATGTGCTTCACGTTAAGTGTATGAGAATGCTCTGTGATCCAAGTCATTCAAAACACCAATATTTACTCTTATTTATATCTTAAAGGTGCCATTTGTTTTTTGTACTTTGAGTTCTATTTTATGGTGCAAGCATAGTTTCTAACAAGCTCCCTACCACACCTGAGAGCCAAAAGTTCATGTTGAGGGAGGGAATTCTGAGAAGATGGCCGACTAGTGACAACCCTCAGCAGAGGCTTCTGAGGAAGAAAAACTGGATGGAATTGGACTCTTTGAAGCCAAATATGGGAAGCTAAGCAAGAAAGAAGTTCAGCAAGCTGCAACTCCAAGGAAGAGCATTCAAGAAAACAAATTACAAGTACAAAGCCTATCAACTAGAGAATGGGAGACCCCTCCCCCAAGCAGGAGGCCTGCCACAGACTATCTGCAAACAAGCAGCGAACAAAAGACCTCTCATTTTACCTTGCTGGAGAGAGCCACTAAACTCCAGATCTCTTTCTCCAGGGAGGTTCCACTTATGAAACTAGAACCCACCCCACCAGGCATAAAATTGAACAAATATTTTCCCCAACAAGTCCAAACTCCCAGTCCACCCTTTTCCCCTCACATGATGATCTGAAGTTCTGCCCCCTGCAGAGCACAGAGTGTTTGGTCTTGTCCTGAGAGAAGTGGGCATAGTGTACACCACCAACCATCAGGACAGAATCTGTGACTAATGGGGAAGAAAGAGAGTGTGAGAAAAATGGGACACTCAGTGGGAGGAGGAGCAATCCCCTGGTTATGACTAGGCCTGGCCAGTGGTAGTGCTGACCCTTGGTTCAGGCTGTGTCTAGTGGGATGGAGTGCCCCAGCTCGAACGGCACCCACAGCAGGAAAGTGGTTGCCCTGTGTGGACTGACTTTGGCAGACAGGGCTGGTCCCCAGCCCCTGCTGGGCCTGCAAGCAGAGGCTTTATAGGCATGAACTGTGACCTGAAAGCAACGATGTGATCCCCTGACTCCAACAGAGCCTGTGAACAGAGGCTTCCTGTAAACTGAAATGGGCAGGCAGGGGTGTGACTACAACTGGTTTAGTAAGCAGAGGCTAGCTGTGTGTGGACTGAGACTGGTGGGTGGGGACATGGCTCGTGGCTTCAGCTGGGCCTATGAACAGTGTGGACTAAGTCTGGTAGGTGGGAGTGTGGATCCCTGGCTCAAATTGTGCTGTTGGAGACCCTTGAATCCCTCTCTGTCGAGCAGGTTTTGCACTGCCTGATACAATTTGGTTGGAAACCATGTCAGGGGCTGTCCACTTTAGGACATTCTGAGGTTGACCTTTGAATTTCTATAGCAGAAAAGAACTGAAGGGTGGGGGCTGGGCACTGCAGCTGTTTGTATCTCTTCACAGTTGAGATTTAAACCTAATACTGTGGATTCTTAGGAAAGGGTAGAGTTTGCCTGATATCAAGGCAGAGCAGATAGCTTACACTACCTCTCCAAGTAGGTCCTCAGAGTCTCTGGCTAAAACTCTGAAAGAGGCCTTTGCAACGTTGTAGGAGATAAGCCACAGTTACAAAGCCTAGAGGTTTGGTAAGGGGCTATCTCTACTATCCGGGAACCTCAATTCAATCTCACCCTACCAGTTCTAATAACCAAACAGTGGAAAATAAACATGGTGAGGATCCAACAGAAGAACTCTGGCAGAGTAGATCAACTCCCCCAAAAAATGACAAAGGCGATACAACTGAAGATGCCATGCATAGACAAATGGCAGCAATGTCAGAAATTGAATTCAGAATATGGATTGCAAATAAGATAAATAGAATGGAAGAAGAGAGAGAAATTGAATTCCAAAGAGTACTTCTAAAGTTGTCTCAAGAAATTAATGAATTCAAAGCCCAAGTCACTAGAGATATGGACATAATGAGAAAAGAGATAGCAAGCTCAAGGAAACAAAAAAATTAGATGAGGAGCTCCAAAACACAGTAGAATCCCTCAGTAATAGAGATGATCAGGCAGAAGAAAGGATCTCTGAAACTGAAGACAAAACTTTTTTTTTTTTTTTCTGTATTGAATCATAGCTTAGTACATTAGTGCAATCAAGGGGTAAAATGTGCTGGTTTCATATACAATCTGAAACATTTTCATCAAACTGTTTGACATAGCCATCATGTTGTTTTCTTAGTTATTGTATGAAGACATTTGTATTCTGCATTTAGTAAGTTTTGCCTGAACCCATCTAAAATGTACCATAGGTGTGGCCCCACCATTTACCCTCCTTCCATCCATCCTCCCCCTCCCCTCTCCTCCCTTGCCACTTTCCCCATATTCTTATGCTATAATTGGTTTATAGCCTTCATATAAAAGCTATAAATTAGCTTCATTGAAGACCAAAAATCACATTATAACAAAGACATCTGTACCAGAATATTCATTGCATCCCAATTCATAATTGCTAAGTCATGGAAGAAGCCCAAGTTCCCATTAACCCACAAATGGATTAATAAATTGTGGTACAGGGCAGCGCCTGTGGCTCAGCCCCCATATACCAAGGGCTGTGGGTTCCAACCCGGCCCCTGCTGAACTGCATAAAAAAAAAAAAATAGCCAGGCATTGTGGCGGGCGCCTGTAGTCCCAGCTACTGGGAGGCTGAGGCAAGAGAATCACCTGATCCCAGGAGTTGGAGGTTGCTGTGAGCTGCGTGATGCCATGGCACTTTATGGAGGGTGATAAAGTGAGACTCAGTCTCTACAAAAAAATAAACAAATAAATTGTGGTACTTGTATACCATGGAATACTATGCAGCCTTAAAGAAAGATGGAGACTTTATCTCTTTCATGTTTACATGGATGGAGCTGGAACATATTCTTTTTAACAAAGGCAAAGCTTTTTAACATTAAAGAGGAAGACAAATCCTCTTTAATGTTAAAACTGATCATTCCCTGAGAGAGTTGAGTGATCACTCCAAAAGATCAAACATTTGTCTTATAGGAATTCCCAAAGGAGAAGAGGATGATCCTAAAGGTATAGGAGCTCTACTCCAGGATATTTTGGAGAATTTCCAAAACATTGCAAGAGACACAGAACTTCAGATAGCAGACAGTTTCAGAACCCCAGCCAGACTCAATCCAAATAAATCATCTCCTAGATACATTGTGATTAACTTTGCCAAAGTTAAGATGAAGGAGAAAATTCTATAAGCAGCCAGATGTAAGAAAAGCATCACCTACAAAGGAAGAAATATCAGAATGACTGAAGATCTCTCAGCCAAAACTTTTCAAGCCAGAAGAAGATGGTCATTGACCTTCAGTCTCCTAAAACAAAACAACTTCCAACCTAGGATACTCTATCCAGCTAAACTGAATTTCATTTGTGGTGTAGAAATCAAATACTTTAATGACATAGACATGTTGAAGAAATTTGTCATAACTAAACCAGCTCTCCAGGATATTCTCAGACTCATCCTCCACAATGACCAGTGCAATTCTCTACCTCCAAAGTAAACTCACCCAGAAATTTTTGAACAAAATCCAGCTTCCACAGTGGTGAAAGGATTAAAAATGTCCACTGGACATCCGAAAATCATGACACCCAAAACAAAACAAGGCTTATCAATTCCTCAATTAATGTGAATGGTTTAAATTATCCTCTTAAGAGGCACAGGCAGGCTGACTAGATACATAAATTCAGGCTACATATCTGCTTTATACAAGAATTTCACCCTACCTTAAAGTTTAAAAATAGACTCAGGGTGAAGGGATGGACTTACATAATATAGGCAAATGGAAACCAGAAGAAAGCAGGGGTTGCAATTTTAGTAGCAGATATATTTGGCTTTAAACCAACAAAGATAAAGAAAGATAAGAAAGGTTACTATATATTTGTCAAGGGAAACACCCAACACGAAGAGATTTTCATAATTATAATTGAAGCATTCTACCACAATGCTCCTTAATACATAAAGCAGACCCTAATGGATATGAACAAATTAATATCTTCCTGAACTATAATAGTTGGAGATTTTAACACCCCTTTGACAGTTTTTAATACATCCTCCAAGAAGGAACTAAACAAAGAAATACTAGACTTAAACCTGACCCTAAAACAAATGGACTTTACAGAACATTTCACCTTAGTAAAACTGAATATACATTCTTCCTAGGACACAAGTCTAACCTCAGCAAATTTAAAAGTATAGAAATTATTCCTTTTATTTTCTTGGACCACCATGGAATAAAACTTGAACTCAACAGCAACAGGCATCTTTATACTCAAACAAAGTAATGGAAGCTAAATAATCTTAGGGTGAATGATAGCTGGTCAGAGACAAGATTAAGAAGGAAATCAACAAATTTTTGGAACACAATGATAATGAAGACACAAATTATCAAAACTCATGGGATACTGCAAAGGCAGTCCTAAGAGTGAAATTTATAGCATTGG
>CAUYON010180014.1:0-14865 GCA_963573935.1 Arctocebus calabarensis
AAACAATGACAGCTGCAACCAAAAGAAAAAAAAAATGGCTGGGCGTTGTGGCGGGCGCCTATAGTCCCAGCTACTTGGGAGGCAGAGGCAAGAGACTCACTTGAGCCTAGGAATTGGAGGTTGCTGTGAGCTGTGATGCCATGAAACTCTATCCAGGGTAACAGCTTGAGGCTCTGTCTCAAAAAAAAAAAAAAAAAAATACCTGGGTGTTGTGGCCTGCGCCTGTAGTCCCAGCTCCTTGGGAGGCTGAGGCAAGAGTATCACCTAAGCCCAGGAGTTGGAGATTGCTATGAGCTGTGTGACACCACGGCACTCTACCGAGAGCGATAAAGTGAGACTGTCTCTATAAAAAAAATAATAATAATAAAATAAAATAACCTTTCTCCACACCCGGTCCCTGCATGTGACCACTGTGACCGAGTCTTATTTATCCTTGAGAGTAAGTCAACAAGGTGTTTCCCTGAGGCCAGCTTCCAGGTAACTCAAGCATCAGGAGTACCTTTAAGTACTTAAATAAAGCATGTTATCCTCCTAGCAGTTTTGTGACTGCATTTCTAGAACTGTGCATGCTTTTGGCCATTAGAAACAGTACGCGAAGAATGGGAGTTGAGTGTTCTCTAGGACTCAGGGCCAGCTGCGAGGTGAGGCAGGGCCAAGGTCCTCTCCCAAGTGTGGCGCTATGCAAATGGCCCTGCCCATCTTCCCAAGGTCCTCTCCCAAGTGCAGCGCTATGCAAATGGCCCTGCCCATCTTCCCTTCCCTTTCTTGGCCCTTTTGCCGGGCACCTCTTGTAGCTCTTCCTCCCTCTGCCAGCCTCCCCGCCCTGTCTAGCAGATCTCAACGGCTCTTCTAGAAAAACTCAACCCCAAGGTGGTCAGAATGGCCTAGAGGCGGCTGAGCCTGCAACACCTCTGATGTCCTGGGTGGCTGAGTCCTGCCTTTCAGCCCTGAGCAAAATCAAGCTGTTGCTATGGGTCTAACCGCCAGACCCCAGGGCCCTGGTTGCATTTGTGTAAAATGCCTCCCACTTTGTGGCTGGGTGTGTCCTCAGATTTATTTTAGAATAGTCATTTTCTATTTCCTTAGGGAATTGTGCTACCAGCATAACCACTTTATGAGAAGAATCCAATAAAGAAAGCAGTGGGTGGTCATTCAACTTGGGTTATAATATAATCATATTATAATAGGAAGCAGCAAGGTTTAGTGGCTCACAGCTGCGCTGTTTGGTTGAGTCTTGGCTCTGCCATCACCAGCTCTGTGTAGTTTCTATACTCTTTAAATTACTACATGCGAAGAGACGGGAGGAGCAGAGCCCTCCACTCTGCTAAGTCCTGTCCAGCCCTCGTGGCAGGGGCTGGCTCAGAGTAGGGGACAGTGAGGATGCTCACTCCTCCCACAAGAAGAGGGTGACTAGGACTGGGACGGGTGGCAACTTGTCGGGACATGGATGCCTGTGATGATGATGATGCCTTTGTCTCACCCATTAATGCCCAAGGTGGAGCTGTTTTAGAGCCCATGCAATTCTCCACGCTATGTTGTAAGATTCAGAGCCACTCAGAGCCACTCAGAGCTAAAAACTCTGTGAAGCAGAAATAATAACAGCAGCTACCCAGTGGGGCTATTGTGGAGGTTCAATCTATATCCAGGGCTGACGGCAGGACGGAGTAAATGCTTAACATCGGTCCGTGGTGTCTTTGCCATCTTTGAGAGCATTTCTAAAATCATTTTCAAAATTATTCTCTCCTTTCTTTGTATCAAATGCCACCAATGTCCAGTGGCCACCAGGAACAGTGCAGTGGGGGAAGGGTCTTTTTATTCTGTTTGTGACAGCACAGCCTCCTCCTGGCTACCTTTATTGTGGTCTCCACAAGACACGGTGTTGCATTGGAGGGTTGGATACCAGAGTGACCTTTGATATTAGTTGACCCTTTGAGGGGTTTCACAACAGTGGAGGAACCACATTCTGCACCCTCTTGGGGCAGGCTGAAGGATTCTGGGTGGATTCAGACCTCCCCACAGTCCCCTAACTCATCCCAAGAACCTATGTGTCATCCCCCACAGAGGTCTTCATACTACAATGAGAAGCAGCAGGCTCTCATGAGACCTCAGAAAAAGTATCAACAGCATTCCCGGTGCCAATCCTAAGTAAACATGGGAATTGTAAATTTCACGGGAACACTGGGGTGAAGAGACCTCTGCTCCTCCACTTAACACTGACCCAGCTGCTGCGGGTCAGAGTCAAATAGCACACTGAATTGGCCTAGATGCTCTTCTGACTTAAAAACCCAGGAGAAGTCTTGGCAAGATGACTTTATATGCTGAAGTGAAGGAAGCTTTTGCTCTTTTGGGTATTTTCATTGAGAATGTGTCATTATTACTTTGCTGTTAGGTGAACTTAAGGAACTAAAACTCGAGGAAGGGTGTATTCTATCTTTTGGAGAAAACCTCTCTACAAGGTCTCCTTGGAAGTGAGCCATGGAGCAGAGTGTCCCAACTGGGGAGCCAGCTGTCCTGGGAGGGGACAGTGGTGGTGCTACATGTGAATTCTGGGGGAATTTACATGTAGAAACCTCAGCCCAGCTGTGACAGTGCTAGGAGGTGGGCCTCTGGGAGGGCACTGGATCATGAGAACTCTACCTTAAAGAATGGAATCTTGTAAAAACAGGCCTCAGAGAGCTTCTCTGCCCCTTCCATTATGGGAGGACAGTGAGAAGGTGCCATATACAAAACAGGAAACAGTCCCTCACCAGATACCAAATATGCCAGTGCCTTGACTTGGACTTTCCAGCCTTCTGAACTGTGAATACTACATTTCTGTTGCTTGTAACCCACCCACTCTATGGTATTTTGTTATAGCAGCCCAAAGAAAGAAAGAATATGGCACTTAGAGTCATAGACTTAGGGCCATATTTCTTGCAGTTAGACTGGGCCAGTGATTTATTTTGGCCAATGAATTATGAGTTGAGATAATGGTGCCTCTTCTGGGGAGAAGCCTTAAAGCTCAGGGATTGATATACTGCATCCCCTTCTTCCACCTCAGAGACTGATGACACTCTGGTGTGGGAAGATACACCAGATGGGAGGGTTCTTTCACCTAGCATCCCTGAGCAAAGGTAACAGAGAATAGGACCTTGCTGATCCAAGACAGACAGGTAGCATGCACAGGAGATAAAAGAAATAAATGTGAACTAGGTGCACACACTGGGTTTGGGGTTTGGTTATTACTGCAGCATAAACAGCCTATCCTGATGGATACATTTAACAGCCACCAATATTCCCTAAGAGCCACATATTATACATGCCCAGTGGAGCCTTATTAACTTGGGAGCAAGGAATCAGAGGAGAAAACGAAGTCCCACACCTGACTCTGTGCTTTAACTGCCCACCACCCCCTGTTAAACTTGGCATGTAGTAGTAGCAACTAGCATATCCACACTCTCAGACATCCACTCTGGACTATACAAACAGTGGTGGACATTCATCCCTTCCTTCTTCAGAAATTCCCCTTGTTTCTAAGACAAGAGGAGGCATTTCTCATGCGAAGAGGATAGGGCACAGGAAAGAAGGGTGGCAGGAAACACTCCTATCCATCTCAGCCTCCAGGGCAAGGACATGACAGTACTCTATACCCACCACTCGGTCTTCTATACCCAGAATCCCCCTGGAAGCCATCAGGAACAAAAACTTCTATGAAAAGAGATAATGGTTTTTTTCACAGATATCAATAAGCTGTTCTGGGTCAAATGCCCACTGGGCCATGCAGGTGACTGCCTTAGTTCAGGATGCTGTAATAGACTAACATAGATTGGGTGGCTTATAAACAACAGAAAATTATTTCTCACAGTTCTGGAAGCCAAAAGTCCAAAATTAGAAGCCAACACAGTTGGATTCTGATGAAGGCCCCCTTCTAGCTTGCAGGCTGTGAAATCTCCTTCCCTCACAAGATAGGAAGAGAGTAAGTGAGTCTTTTTATAAGGGCACTAATCCCATACATGGGGGCTCCAACCTCATGACCAAATCACCTCCCAAAGACCTCCCCTCCTAACACCATTACCTTGGGGGTCAGAATTTCCACAGATCTGGAAAGACACAGCAGTCAGTCCTTGATGGTGATGTACAGGAGGAAACTGTAGTCCAGACAAGGATTGTGGCAAGGAAGAGAACAGGTGGTTCTTCTCAGCAGGGCAGCTGTTCTTCTGAGCATCTGCAGGTGGGAAGATGGCCAAGTATTTCCAGATCATCCCATTTCCAAGAAAAGTTGAAAAATACAGATTTTCTTCTTAACATTAAAAGTCAGCTCTTGATTTTTAAATCTTGACAGGTCATTTAAAAACTTGAAGTGCATGTGTGCCAAACAAAGCACATCTCTAGACTGTGTAACCCCCAAAGCCTCAGTCTGTAACCTCTACAAAGATCTAGAATCATTTTGCTACTTGAAGAAATGTACCCAGGGGCAGGAACTTGTCCTTTAAACAGGGAGTATGTCTGGAAATGCTGTTGCCAGGCTGATGCGTGGATGAAGTTGGTTGCCATATGGATCCCAGTGGTGCAGATCCACCACCTGTGCAAGGTGTCTGATGTCCCGCTTCAAGGGACCCAGTTCTTCTATTTGGGCTTTGTCTTTCTGTTAACTATAAATGGACTTTGACTGCCTTTTTAATAAACTTCCCCATGGCAAAAAAGCAGTAAATAAGGAGACAAGACCCTGCAGTCGGAATGGTGAGTAGGGTGGTTCCCCAGGGCAGGGGGCTCGGGAAGGCAGAGCCCCTGCACATGGGTGCACCTGGAGGCTGATTTACCATTTTCAGTTTTCACTCACGGTGCCCAATGTTGGCCTCTGACACACTTTCCTGAATTCCCAGCAGCGTCTAAGAGGGAGGGAGGGAGACTTCAGTTGGGCCAGGCGAGCAGCTGATGCAGAATTGCTAAAACCCTGTTCCCACAAAGGCATATTGAATTCCACCGGTGCCCATTTGTGCACAATGACTCCCTTTCCCCACACTATTTGACCTCTTGTTAATTTCAGTCAGGTTCTGGGAGAAGACGGCCTTGTATACACTCTGACAGAGTGAACACACAAACAATACCCAGAACATAAAGAAAGAACTCTGACCCCAGATCTGCAGCCATCAGTCTAGGAAGCTACACAACAGCCCTCGTGGCAACCAGCCCAAAATTTCTAGGATTTGATTAGTGACTGAGTCTCTATTTTTGTCCTCTTCCAACTTAGGACCAACCAGAGAAAGCCGAACATGAGCCCCTAACCAATCATGCAAGAGGCCCCGTTTGTAGTCTCAGCCCAACCTCCCTTCATTCTACTGTGAGGCTCTCTCACTCCTCGCCTGCCTCTGTGTCTCTGCTAAAGCACAATGAATAGTGGCCAAGCCCCTAGTTGGGGCAAACTCCAAATACATAGCCTTTGCTTGTTCTCATTTGGCTGCTTTTTGTTCGTTTCCACAGCTCACACACACTCACACCATTTGGCTGGGAGTTGGGGTCGCTCCAGGCAGTCATGGCCAGCATTAATTATAAGGCACGCCCACCACTAACTCCGCAGAATGGATGCAGGAAGCAATTCTGAAGGGACTGCTGTCCCAGGTAAAGGGCAAAGAGGCCCAAGAGATGTTTGAAATCAGTTTGTTTTGACCAAACCTCATTAGCCTGGAGACAATGGGGGCAATTGTCCTGCACAGACAAAGCAAAGTGCTTGCAACTTGAACAAGCTGCGCTTAAGCCACCTGAGCCACCCAGGCACAGATTTCCACAGGCTGATGCCCCATAGTGGAGAGGGCAACTCCCTCCCTGTGAAAGGCAGCCACATGTGGGGACGGCGGCCACCAAGCTCCACTGGTCAGGGCACACTTGGGCAACCAGCCCTGCTGCCTCCTGGCCTGGCGAGTCACCAACATTTGGAGTAGGACAGGGGGGGGTCTCATCCACTGATTCTGTGATCACGATATCCTCATCAAGTCACCAGACCTACATCCAGCTCTGCAAGCAGAAAGGGGATGTTGTTTTCTAGCATAAGAATAAAATGTTTTCATGGATGGAAAGCTTTAAATACATTGTATTTTGCAGGGAGACGTAGCTGGAAATGGAAGAAGTTGAAGTTTACAATATTCATTGAAAAAGGAATGGGGACAATTCTGAAATGTATTCCTGACACCTTTTTCTCACCAGTTCCTGATATTTTAAAAGCTTACAGAGAATTTGGGTTTTTCTCTGGACAAGACTCTACAAAGAAACGCATTTAGAAGCGCTGCTTGGAGCATGGCCAATCGGGAGGGAGGGCGAGGGAGACGCCATGACAGAGCCCCTGGTCCTGCACAGGCCACTGAAGAGGAAGGAAAGGTGCTAAAATATCTTTGTTCTTTTTTAAGAATGTCTGCCAATTACTTAGACCAAAGTCCCGATTCCACCACTGCTAATTAGGCTGACATTGCAGAATTTACCAGAAGAAAAGCGGTCTGGGAAGCTGTGCGCCCAGTCTCTACAGCTTCTGTGTGATCACGTGACACAGTAGTTACCATGGCAATTATCAGTCTTGAGTGGATTGTCCACAATTTGAACTTACGTCTGACAAGTCAAATTTGTCAGTTTGGAGAAAAAGTAAAAGTGGGTTAACTTTTTCTTGAGGAGACTTCCTCCGTTCTACCAAGGCCCTCTCCCCCTTTCCCCCTTTCCAGCTGGGTAGGTTTTTCCACATTGTACTCCTGATGTGGTTGTATTTGTAGAGTCTACAACAAATCTCCATGGCCAGCACCAATGGCCCTCCATGATAATTTTGGGATAAAATAAAATACATCCTGTGATTCAACCACAGCCCTGGCCATGGGGCACCCACCACAGGCTCTGCCCATTTGGGCAGAAAAAGTGTGCAGGGACTGGTGCTTTCTCCAAGTGATTTTAATTTCCTTCATTGGCATGAACTGCCTTCCACACATGTAATAATCATGTGTGTGCATGCGTGCACATATATGCACACACCTCTTTTTTCTCTTTGTCCTTCAGCAGGTGATGAGTCTCATGGCTTGATTTTAGCCCATTAACAATGAAGCAGCCATTTAATAATGACTACCTCGTTAAGTTTCCCAAATGCAGGAAGCGGGGTGGAAGCTCTGCAGAGACGGGAGGGACAGGCTGGGTGTCTGCCCTGATGAGGGCCACCAGCATGGCAGCCATGGGAGTATGGAAGAGGAAGCTGCCCTGCACCAGAGCCTGCCTCTCCCAGGCCCCAAAGTTCACATTTTACCTTGCCCCTCCTGTGGCTCCTACAGACCTAAGGTTACAGGTGCCTTCAGCCCGTGTTTCATTTATGAAGGATGATCTCATGTCCAAAGGACCCAGGAGTCTGAGTGTGGCTCATGGGTGCAACTATGCAGCTATTAGACCTGGCCAACACCTAGTAAGGCTTTTGATCCCAGGTGGATGCCCCTTCTCTAGAAGGCTTTCCACTGCACATATCAGCCCAGGCCTGAGCTAAGAAGATGGGGCCTGGTGCTCATGCCCTGGTGGGGCCTGAGAATGACCGAAAAGTGGGGAGATAAGGATGATTCTGGAGCTAGTAGTGTACCCTCTTAATTTAAAAGATCACCCATCATCTATGATAGTAAAAAGTTCCAACAAATAGATATATTTTCCCTGGACAATTCAGCAGTAAGATTCTTAGAGACCAAACCAGGTAAACCAAGACTTGTGAGCTGATTTTTTTTGAGACAGAGTCTCACTCTGCTGCCCTGGGTAGACTGCCGTGGCATCATTATAGCTCATTGCAGCCTGGAACTCTTGGGCTCAAGAGATTCTCTTGCCTCAGCCTCCCAACAAGCTGGGGCTATCAATTTGACTTTTTAACTCTTAAGACAGACTCACTTTATTTAAACTCAACTGACCAGTGGCCCCACCCCAGGTAACTTTTATTTGTTACCCTGTGAGTTTTCTTTCATTCTCAACTTCAAGGGAATATCAGTAGCTTCTACTTTTTTCCCTTGTTTAACATTTTAAAAATCACCCTGGAGTTCTCTGATCAAGAATAGAGGGAGTCTTGCCTAAGACTTTGATTTGGATAATGTTAAGGAAACAAAACCAAAGCAAAACAATAAGAAAAACCATTCAATTATAAGCATGTTTTTTCTTTTTTTTATGGCTAAATTGTGAGACCAAAGTCTTTTTATTTAGCAGAGCACTTTATGCATGTGGGAAAATGGACAGGAAGGCCTGGAGCACAGAGAAGGGTGCAGCCGCTCTGCACAGAAAGGGCCAGATACTGAGTGATGGGGGAGCTATGGGGGCATGATGGGGGCAAGTGTCTGTGCATGAGTTTAGTGTCTATGGCAGAGGAGGGAGGATCCACAGCACCGCTGGTGGCTGGCATCCAAGGGCAAGCATGGCCAAGGCACTGGCTTCTTCTTCTTCTTTTTTTTTTTTGCAGTTTTGACCAGGGCTGGGTTTGAACCCACCACCTCTGGCATATGGGGCTGGTGCCCTACTCACTGAGCCATAGGCGCCGCCCAGCACTGGCTTCCTCTCTTTCTCTTGCCTCTTCTGGTAACTCATCCAGCACCTCTGGCCACAGGGGAGGACCTGACTGAGGCTGGATCTTGTGGTGCCTCATTCTCCTGGCTCCAGGGCCCAGGATTAGGGGGAGAGAACAGAGCAAACTAGACCTGGGTACTTTCCTTCATAACAGAATTTGCCTTGAGCAATAACCTGGAGACAGCAGGAGTCAGTGCTGGTCCCCTTCCCTGTGCTGTCCTCCCACCACGGGGGCTGGGCCCTGAGACTGGTGTCTCAAGAGCAGACAGCCCTGGCAGTTGGACTGGACAATGGATGCCCTGGAATTGATATTTCCTATTCTCTTCTGTGGGCTGTAGGGTCCTCTGAAAGTTCCTTCTCTCACTCCCCCTCAACCCCCATGACCACCACTCATGCCTTGTCCTATGGCCATGCTCATGCCTTGTCCTATGGCCAGGAGAGTGAGGCTCCAGGGTTGCTAGCGGAAGTGAGGGACCCCCTCTGGCCTGAGCTGCAGAGGGATAAGGGAGGACAAGAGGCATCTCTGCAGAGGGACATGCCTGTCCAGAGAATGTGCCGCAGCATACCTTGTGCCCACAACAGTGGGCCTGATGCCAATAAGCACAACTAGCAGTTGCCCATTGCTGGGCCTCTAACTAGGAAATATCTGCATGGGGACCCTGCCACCCCAAGGCCTGTTTTCAGCTATGCCCCTTGGTGCCCTCTGTTGGCAAGTCCAGCACCCTCTATTGGCCAGATTCTATTGGTGGGGTGGGATGTGTGTAGATGTGTGTGTGTGTATGAGTGAGCATGAGTGTATCTTGCATGTGTGCTTGTACGTGTGTGTACATGAGTGAGCATGAGTGTGTGTGCCTACACATGTGTGTGTATGCTGTGGTTTGGATGTTTGGCCCCTCCAAATCTCAGGTTGAAATTTCATCTGTAGTGTTGGAGGTGGGGCTTAGTAGGAGGTGTTGGGTCATAGGGTGGGTTCCTCATGAATAGATTAATATCCTTCCTTGGAGGTGAGTGGGTTCTCACTCTATTAGCTCCCATGACAGCTGATTGTTGAAAAGAGCCTGCTGCCTCCCTCCCCAGCCTGCTTTCTCTCTTGCCTTGTGATCTCTGCACATGGAGCTCCCCTTCACCTTTCACCAATAGTAGAAGCAGCCTGAGGTCCTCCCCAGGGGCAGATGCCCATCTTGAACTTTTCTGCCACCAGAATCAGGAGTCAAATAAACTTACTCTTTTCATAAACTACCAAGTGGTCTTAGGCATTCGGTTACAGCAACGCCAAACAGACCATGACATTGTGTGTGTATAGGAGTTTGAGTGTCTATATGTGTGTAAATGTGCAAACTGTACTTTTATATGCATGAGTGTGTCTGTGTGCACCCGCCTGTATCTGAACATGAGTATGTCTGTATGTATTTACGAAGGTGTGTGTGTCCATATCTGTGTGTATATATAGGTGTTATCTAAGTTCACATTCTACTTCTTATAACAGGATACCTAAAATCAGATAATTCAGAAAGAAAATAAATTTATTTCTTACTGTTGGGAAGGCCTGGTGAGAGGCTTGCTGCTGTTGAGGATTCTGCAGAATCCCAAGGTGGCACAGGGTGGCACATGATGAGGTGGCTAAGCATGTCAGTTCCCATGATAACTCATTAACTCATGAACCTATTAGTCCATGGATGGATTAATGCATGTATGAGGGCAGAGCCCTCATGATCCAGTCACATCTTAAAGGTCCCACCTCTCCCTATCTTGAATAGTGCAACACTATTCAAGTGTTGCATTGATGTTTAGGTTTTAACATGAATTTTGGAGGGCCAAACACTCAAACCCTATAATTCTTTCCCTGGATCCCCCAAAACTCATTTCCTGTTTTCATACAAATACATTTATTCTATTCCTACAGCCCAAAGTCTTACTTCATTCTAGTACCAACTCAAAAGTCCAAAGCCAAAATCCCATCTCTGAACAAAACAAGCTATCTACTTCCAAGAGACAAGGGTGGTACAGGCATAAGATAGGTATTCCCAATCTAAAAGGGAGAAAGAGGCCAAAAGAAAAAGGTAACAGGCCCCAAGCAAGTGTGAAGCCCAAGAGCGCAGGCATTAAATATGTGAGTCATTACAAAAGTTTTGAGATACACAAAAATCAAGAAATGTAAAACCCTATAGACAGAAACAAATGAAGCCCTCCTGTGATACCAATAAGCCAAACAAATGGAAACTTGCATAGGTGAATCAGAAAGGACGCTATTGACTATGTCTCTTAGAAGTGAAATAATGTACCATAACAGAGACTCTCAAAACTTTCATAGTAACCAATGTATTAAAGCTGGAGAATAATGTCCCTCAATTCTATGTCCAGCAACCTATGCTCACTAGTGTGGGGTTTGGAACCCTAAGGTTTTGGGCAAGCTCACCTCCATGGCTTTCCTACACTTATACTTCAGCTTTTCCAGGCTAGTGGTGCACGCTAATAGTTCTACAATTCTGGTGTCTTGACGGCAGACCCACTCCCAAGTTCCCACTGGATATGGTCCTGGGATGGGGACTCTGTGGCAGCTCCAACCTTACATTTCCATTTTTCTCTTTGGAATGCTCTCCATAGTGGCTCCAACGCTGTGATAAGTGTCTTCCAGGGTCTACAGGCTTTGACGACAAACTTTGAAATCTGAGTGGAGACTGCCAAGCCTCCACAGCTTGCATTCTCTGGGCCTTCAGAATTAACAACACGTGGATGCTACAAGCCTTATGGTTTGTATCTTCTTGAATGGCTGAGAAGCTCTGCATTGGTGTTCAGGAAGCAGAGTCCTTAGGTGGCTCTGGGCACTGAGCCTATGGAATGTCCCTCCAGACCATTCCCCAAATCATTCTGCCCACCTGGGCCTCTGGGGCTGTGATGGGAAGGGTGGCCTCAAAGATCTCTGAAATGCCTTGGGGGTCTTTCTTCCATTGTCTTGATGAATAGCACCTGGGGTTCCTTCTATCCAAGCTAATTGCTTTGGGGAATGGTTTCTTCTTCTAAACAAGCTCTTTCACTGTTTATATGGCCAGGCTGGGAGTTTCTAAATCTTCCCTTGCTTCTCTTTTGATAATCAATTCCAGCTACAAGCCAGTTTTTCCCTCTCAACAGCATCATGTAAGCAGTTAAAAGTAGCCATGCTGCAGCCCAAATGGCTTTGTTGCATGAGTATTTCTTCAGCCAAATACCCTCACTTTCAAGTTTGGCTTTCTACAAAGCCTCCTTGTGCAGACACAATTCAGTTTTCACAGCCAGCAGGACAGGACAAGAAGCTTCAGGCCCCTCTGCTCAGCCCTGTGAGTGGGGTCTCGGGTCAGGAGAGCGGACAGGGCTGCCACCCAGCTCCATCCATACAGCGACAGGCCACCTTGAAGCTGAGGGTTTCACTGAACATGAACCAGGAGGTGGCTGGAGCGTCAGAGAAGAAAAAGCAGAACCCCTGCCCCTACTTCCTCTCCCCACATCCTTTGTGGAACAAAGAAAAATGTCTTCCAAGTATAGTACTCTTAGGAGGATTGATGAAGAAAAGGTTTTTTGTAAAAGCAGCCCCCCCCCAAATGGTCACAGCACTGTCTCCCAGTGTCATCTGCTCATGCCACAGGAGCAGCGGGGAGCACAGGTACCCGAATCCTACCCTGTAATTTCATTTTCTTGAGTGCCCACCACACACATCTCTAGAAGCCCAGTGCTATAACACATATGCCTTTTTTTTTTTTTTAATATCCTAACACATATGCCTTTATATGAATAGAAATGCAGGCCAGGAGCCAGAAAATAAATACATAAAACTAGAAACCTTGTGTGCCAATGTAGATGAAGGATAACAGACACAGGCCACTCTGGCCTCTCCCAGAGGAACAGGCTCTCTGTCAACCCCAGTGCCCACCCTACCCACCTCAGTTGCACAGACTGGCAGTTGACTGTTCCCCACCTCTCCAGGCACCCACAGACCCACTCTCTGTAAGGACCTGCCTGCGTTTTGGTTTCTATTTAGGACTTATCTCTGGGGAGGTATCTTGGTGACAAAGTCAGAGTCCTGCTGCTGTCTATCTCAAGGGGCTGTCCCCTTCCCAAGACTCAAGACCACTGGCTGCCCTTACAGACCCATGGAGTGCCACATTAATGCACACTGCCCATCACCTGAAGGACAACTGGGATTTTCAGAGACCTGGGAATCCCAATGAGATGCCTTGGCTCTGAGATGAGGGCCTCTGTGCTGCTCACCAAGGGTGGCTGGTAGCTATGTGGGTGCTGCACTCTAGCCTCTAGATGAAACAGCCCCTTTCCTACAGCCAATGTATGAGGAAAGATCTTTCTAGCACTATCTAGGCAAGAGGGCTGCCTGCCTTCTTCCTTAGAGGGTTCCATAAGGCATCCTTCAGCACAATCTCCTAATAAAAAGGCCCCCCTCTACTCTGCACCCCTGTTAGGGGTTGACAAACTTCCAGGGTGACCAAGATGGATTTGTTCTGAAGCTCCCAGAGTGACAAGGTGATTTCATCATGATGCTCCAGGTGTGGCAAGACCAAGGAGTCAAGGCCAAGGAGAGCTGCTGTCTATCAGGAAACCGTGCAATCTGGCAGAGCCTCCACAGTCCCTCTAGGAGATGCCTGCTGCCTCCCAGGATCCAGAAAGGCTTCTGGATGAGGTAGGATGAGAAAGGTGTCGACTGTCCTAGGAGTCCTGGGGTCACCATGGGAGGGCCCTCAAAGGATTCTGGCAGACACTGGCATACTCTCCTTCAACCTTCATCCCAATCCTTCAGAGAAATCCTCTTAGAACTTATCATCTAAGAAGAGAAACTGAGGTTCATTGCTTTCCCAGCACAAGTAAAGAAGACAGAGTTTGGACTCAGAATTGTCAGCCTCCAAAGCTATTTCACTATTATTTCTTCTCCTTCCTCATTTCCCAAATCAGTGCAATCCATACATCATCATGCAACCCATTTACCTGATACTTCTTTTTAGATCAACTTTAAACAACTTAATTTTAATCTTTGCCTTGCCTGAAGTAATAATATCCACAAAATAATGGCTTTAAGGTGTAATACTCTTCCCAAACCTCACTAATGTTGATATGTGACTATTAAGATAAAGTCTCTCACACACCACCTGCAGCCATCCTGCCAGTCACCACTCCCGCCACAGCCCAGGGAGTGCCACAGCTGGGACCTGGTAAGAAGAAACATCACCAGTAGAAGAAACAGAAGTGGACTCTGAAGTTAGTCCTCAGTGATCAGTAGGTGGATGTGGAACAGGTGGGGGATATTGGTAGGGAGGAAACACAAAGATTGGAAGGAGAAAAGTAAGCAGAAAATACCACTAAGATGTAAGCAGGATGTGTGTGAGCAGATGGCTTATTAGTTTCCTAGGGCTGCCAAAGCAAATTACCACAAACTGAGTGGCTAACAATAATTGAAGTGTATTGAGTTTTAGAGGCTCGAAGTGTAAAATCAGGTGTCTGCAGGGCAGCGCTTTCTCCAGAGGCTCTGAGAAGGAGCCTTCCTTGCCTCTTCCAGCTGCCAGTGGTTGCCGATGACGTTTGGCATTCCTTGGCTTGTGGCTACATCATCACTCCAGTCTCTGCCTCTGTCCCCAAAGGGTGTGAGTGTGTTCCTGGCTCTTCGTTTCTCTGTTTTCTCTTTTCATAAGGACATCAATCTTTGAATTAGGACCCACCCTAATCCCGATGATGAATGATGGAACTCAGGAAATGTCACCCCAAAGTAGGACTCCTTGTTATAAATAGTATTTTGAATTAAAGGCCCTTAGAGATCAACAGGCCTTGGAAAGGGCTTTCTCTCTTTCTTCATAAAAAACTAGACCCAGCTAAAAGAACTATGGAGGCCAAATGTGGTGGCTCACGTCTGTAATCCCAGCACTCTGGGAGGCTGAGGCGGGTGGATGGCCTGAGCTCGGGAGTTCAAGACCAGCCTGAGCCAGAGTGCAAACCCATCTTCTAAAAATAGCCAATGTTGTGGTGGGCACTGTAGTCCCAGCTACCCAGGAGGCTGAGGCAAGAGAACCACTTAAGCCCAAGCGTTTGAGGTTGCTGTGAGCTGTGATGCCATAGCACTCTACCAAGTGCAACAAAGTGAGATTCTGTCTCAGAAAGAAAGAAAGAAGGAAGGAAGGAAAGAAAGAAAGAGAGAGAAAGAAAGAACGAAAGAAAGAAAGAAAAAAAGAACAATTGATTTCCCTTCCCTTCCCCGTTTACTCAGTATAATACAGGAAAGAAGATCAAGAATACAACCAAACTTGGCCTAAATCAATTTAAATGTAATGCCTGTCTCTCAGGTTAATTTAATTTCCAGTC
>CAUYON010180020.1:0-11570 GCA_963573935.1 Arctocebus calabarensis
TGCAGGGAGGAGCAGTCACAGGGTGACAGTGATGCTGTCAGTGGCTCTGGGCCTCAGTTGCCTCTGTGGGGCCCTGAAGTCTTGGCCCGTCAGGAGGGCCATCATGAGAAAAGCAGGTAAGCCTCGAGGCAGGAGACAGCATGGGAGGGGTTGACTGCCTGGTGCTGGGGAGAACCTGGGTCCTCTATGTCTCAGAACATCAGTCTTCTCATCTGTGAGATGGGGCTAATGATGAGAACAACATCCCAAGCCTGCAGAGCTGCAGAAAGGATTCCATGAGGGGCTATGTGAACACCCTGAGGACCAGGCCCAGCTCAGCCTCCATTCTTTTTTTTTTTTTTTTTTTTGAGACAGAGTTTCAAGCTTTTGCCCTGGGTGGAGTGCCATGGCATCACAGCTCATAGCAATCTAAACTCTTGGGCTTAAGCAACTCTCTTGCCTCAGCCTCCTAAGTAGCTGGGACTACAGGCACCTGCCACAACACCCAGCTATTTTTGTTGTTGTTGTTGCCTTTGTTGTTTAGTAGGCCCGAGCTGGGTTCAAACCTGCCAGCCTCTGTGTATGTGGCCAGCACCCTACCCACTGAACTACAGGCACCACCTTCACCCTCCATTCTTATCACCTATGAGAAGAAGATGCTCAGAAGGCCGCCTCCCCGAGACTGCTGCAGCCCCCAACCCAGAACCCAGCCTCAGCCCGGCCAGCGATGGCTGTGGCTGTAGCTCCTGTAGGTTCTTCCCCCACTTCCAATTCTGTCATACCAGCCCAGCCCTAGGGCAAGCGCTGAGGGCGTGCCACCTCCCCCCCCAACAGCCCCACTTAACATCCTGATGTCCCCAGAGGGAAGAAGGAAACTGCAATGGCAGGAAACTTGACAAAAAAATGAAGCATGATGAAATCAGCTACATAAATCATGAAATCCAGATCACAGCCCTGCTGCTTCTGAGGCAGGGTGGATGCTGCAGTGGTCTGCAGGCTGGAGACCCCGTAGCTGAGGCTGTGGGGCCCCTAGACCCTGTACAGGAGCTGCAAGGTGTGGCTGCCAAGGGCTCCATCTACCCCGGGCCTTGTGCCTTTTCTCCTTCCCTAAAGCAGCCAGCAGTCAGTGACTGGCTGGCCAGGGGTCAAAAGGCTGCACCGTGGATTCTCCCAGAGCCCCCGCGGATCAGACCACAGCCCATCTTCCCTGCTCTCTCTTGCTTTACTTCCTCCCTTAGGGTCTCCGGGGCAGGCAGGGTCAGGATGCGTCTTAGGCTCTGCCTCTGTGGAGTCCCACCTGAGACAAGGCCCAAACTGCTTGTGGACTCACTGCCACCTGTCCCTCCATTTTAGTCTTGTGATGCCTCTGCCTCAGACAAGGGGTCTACCTGGTGCCCCAGGACAAGGCCTGGGCCCTCCTCCTCCAGCCACAGCCTCTGCCCCCAACCCTGTCCCCAAGCCTCCCTGGACCTGCCGTCCCAACCACCTGTAAGCATGTGGAGCTGGTGCTGGGAGGGCACATAGAAGCCAACGTTATCTGGCCACCTCCCTCTCCACTACAGGGGCTGCGTCATAAATTACTATCGACCCAATGCCTTCTGGGCTGGAGGTGAGTTGGGGAAATAAAGCACTGGGCTCAATAATTGTGCCCTGCTGCCCAAATTTACTTACTTGTGGCTTTTCTACCCACTTGGAAACGAGACAATAAATAACTGCTGACTATTAGGCTCCCAGATGGGAAAAACAATGCACAATCCATTCTCTAGGACAGGCGAAGGCTTGCGACCCACACGCCTGTCTGCCCTGCTGGTGCCCTCTGGACTCAGGCCATTCAGTGCATGAAACCTGAGCCTGGCAAGACAGGCAAGGGATGTATCCCCCAGCTCCGGCGGTAGAGGGTGTATATCTTCACCTCCGCAGCCCCATTCTAGAAGGTTCTGAGCTCAGTTGTGTCCCAGTCACAGGCATTGTCATTCCCTTTTTTTTTGTCACCTGGACAGAGTCTTGTCCTAAGTGCTGAAAGAGCTGTTAAACCCCACCTGATCTAACCCCTCTCACTTTACAGAGGGGCACACGGAGGTTCAGAGAGGTTAAGTGCTCTGCCCAGGTCACACAGGGCAGAGGTGGGTCTAGACGCCCGGCATCGTCATCTTCTCATGGGAGCAGGACCACCTACAACTGAGGCCCTTCCCCTCCGGTCAGCCCTGCACCCTGGTGAGGCTGGCAGCCTCTACGGTGGCACTGGTCTCATCTCAGGGCCCAGTCATCCTCTCTTGTAAACCACTACTTTGTACCAGGCCCTGGGCCAGCTTCTCTCAAGCTGCCATCTCACTTTACCAGCAGAGTTCCTCGCTCTGAGGACCTCTTTGCATGGGGAGCCCCAGCACAGGTCAGAGGGAAAGCAGAGAGCCAGGTGGGCACGGTGACCCTGTCAATAGCTTCAGTTACTCTCTCTGGGATCTGTTCACCATGGCCTCCTCCCTACAGTGACAGCTCCGCATCCTCCCTGGCTGGTTTCCTAAACCCCACCCGTGACTTTGTGACTGTCCCTTTAGGACACTCTGATGCCAAGTGATAACAGAACAGCTGCTTCCACCGGGCACCGTTAAAGCCACCTGCTGCCTGCACTGGCTCGTTTTCATGCTCTGACTGACCTGATGGAGCACTAACATCCCCAGTTCACAGACAAGGCAACCAAGACTGTGCGAGGTTAGGTGACCAACAAGGCCGCTCTGGTTTTTTGTCTGTGATGTTGGAAAAACCAAAACCCAGAGGGAAGGAGAGATCTGCTCACAGCAAGACAAATGGTCAAGGGCATGCGCCACCTGCAGCTGTCAACCTTCTGCCTCCTGAGTCAGCAGAGCAGCTGAGGCTGGTGGTGACTGAGGTCCCGCTATGTACTAGGCTGAGGCCTCATCGGCGGGGCTCAGATCCCCACATGCATCCTATAGTGGGTGCCTGGGCCGCCCTCTCACAGGCCGGGACCTCCCAAGGCCCCCAGATAGCCCCACCTGAGGCCCCTTTGCCCTGAGGTCTGTGCCACCGCCCTCTGCCCTGCCTGGCAGCTGAGCCTCCTGACGCAAGACTTTCCCTCTCCTGGCTACAGCTCCCCAGGGTGCCCGCCTGGTCCCTCCCCAGGGGAGGCAGCGACTTTTGCCAACTTACCTGGAGAAGTCAGGCTGCGCTAAGTCCCCAGGGGGATCCACCTCATTTTTGCTGAGTACTTTTCTGAGTGACAGAGTCCCTGGTGGGCTGGGTGAAGGCAGGAACCACGCAGGGGGCCAAGTGACTATGGGAAGAGCTATGGGGTGGATAGTGAAGGCAGGGGTCCACCTGTCTGCCAGCCACTCCCCCGGCCTCCCCTACTTGGAACCCACCACAGCCCCTCTTAGGGCTAGCCCTGAAGGGCCCTGAAACAGTTGAGGAGGCTCCGATTCCTCTCCTGACACAGTTTGGGCCTCTCCTGCCTCTGCACTTGCCCACCCTCCCGCCTTCTTTTTCCAAAACAATCCCTAGGAAAGTGGTCAAGTGGATGCCACAGTGCACAGAAAGCCGCCCTGGGCCAGGTGTCCAGCCTTCAGCCATCCAGTCAGATACTCATCATGTGCCTTGTCCTGGGTAGAGGGGAGAGGGACCCTGCAGAGGGCCAGGCTGAGCATGCGGCCTCAGGGGGCACAGACATCAAACAGATAACCGCATATGGACCCAGGACCTATGGCTGCATGCCTTGCAAGGCTGGGCCAGCCTTGCAGGTGAGGCTGCAGGATATGGGCACCAGCTGCATCCCTTTCCCAGGGACACCAGTCCCAGCCTCTTGGCCCAGAGATCTAGCGAAGGGTCGAGACTTTGGGGAGTGTAGCTGCCTGGGCCCTCCCTGGCCTAGTTCTCAGGGAACCCTGCCCTCTTGGTGGGAGACAGATACCTTCTGGGGACCCCTCCTTCAGCCCAGGCCCTCCCTGCTATCCTGGCTAGTAGACCCTGGGAGAATGAGGGGCTTAGGTTGGGGGCTGGCCTGTGGCCAAGGCTGGGCAGGACCCACAGCCCAGGCTATGAGCCAGGAGTGGGGGTAGAGGGAGGTCTGAGTGACTCTGCCCCCGGCAGCAGGCAGTAGAATCCCGGTCCCAGGGCTCCCAGGACAGCAGGAGGGTGGGGCCCATGCAAGTGGCTTCTGCCAGACCCGCAAATCTGGGGTCTCCCTTAACTGTGCCATCATTTACTTAATGCCTGTGGCCCACATTTGGGTGCAAGGAGAATCCAGCCCTGCGTCATTTACTGGGGGGGATGTTAATTGTGTGCCACTGGCAGAGGACAAATACCCACTGAGGGGTGCAGATCACTGTGGCTGGCTGTGGGGCTGCTGTAGGGATGGCCTGAGGGCAGGGCGCAGAGTAGGCCGCTGGGCACCCCAAGTGAGATGCGGGAGAGTGGGGCGCTGTCACCATGCAGTCCTGAGGGGGACAGAGATGTGGCAAAGGCTTCCTTGATTTTCCTCTTTGTACCCCATAATCACCATTGAGGAGAGGACAGCGAGGGGACGAGCCTGGGGCTCCCTCCTTCCTCCATCCTTGGCACCAGCTGCAGAGTTCACAGGGTGGGTGATGAGGAAAGGGCTTCCGCCCGCTCCACCATGACCATGGGGTGATCTGGGCACGGTGTGTCCTCTGTTCTGTAGGCATGGTGATCTCCCCTCCTCAGTGCCTCCTCTCCTCCCTGCCTCCCTCCCTCCTCTACCACGCTTCCTTCCGTGAACATGCACTGAAGGCAGACAGTGTGGTCCCCGCAGCAGGAAAGGGAACAGCAGCTCCAGCGTGGAAGAGCGGGTGCAAAGGCCGGGGCAGAGGGAGGCCATGGGGGGTCTGCACTTCGTCCTGCGGATGGAGGGGCTCCAGGGAGTGCTGAGAAGGAGGAACGGGTTTGGAGGTAGGGAGGGAAATGTCCCAGCCTCTGAGCTGAGGGTGCTCACAAGAGCACGGTATGTGAATGTAAAATTCCCGGGGCTGTGCACTTCAGCTTGTGTGGTTGGCCATATGCACCTTACACTTCCATAAAACCACAAACAAGTAGGCTGGGCGCCTGTGGCTCAAGTGGCTGAGGCGCCAGTCACATACACCTGAGCTGGCGGGTTCGAATCCAGCCCGGGCCCGCCAAACAACAATGACGGCTGCAACTAAAAAATAGCTGTGCATTGTGGTAGGCGCCTGTAGTCCCAGCTACTTGGGAGGCAGAGGCAGGAGAATCACTTGAGCCCAGGAATTGGGCTACCACCCTCAATCCTCTCTGGGGCCCCGCTGCCTGAGCATGAATCCCACTGACATGGTGAGGGATCTTGTGAACCCCTCTGAGCCGCAGTCTCCTCACCTATAAAATGGGAACAATAATAGGACTCCTTACTATTAGATGATGCAAAGAATCAGAGCTGTACATGCACATGGTCCCCCCTGCCCCGCCCCAGACAGGCAGAATCTCCTCACTGTCAGACAGCAGCATGAGGGGGAGACACTGGGGGGATGGTTCTTTGACCCACACACATCCAAGGACTCTCCAATAATCCCCTGGCCTTGCTTCCCACCTGGGCCAGGGTGTCACCTCTTGGACCTTGGGGGTACAGTTCTTGGTTGCATAGTCTGGGCTTATGGGATGAGGGATAGTGCTGGGTTTACCAAAGCATGGCATGGGGGTCCAGGCCAAATTGTGGCAGCACAGACACCCCATACACAACCCTGCTCCCTCTCGGCTGGTCTCCTCCAACCCCACCCCATTGTCCCAGGCTGGGTCCTTTCTAGGTACTTTCCCAAGCAGTCACTATTCACCCATTTTACAGATAGGAAAGTGAGGCTCAGAGAGGTGAATAAACTGCCCAAGGGCTGTAGCCAGCATAACCCAATTTAGCCCCCTTGGACGTGAAGCTCAGACTCCTCCCACTGCCCCTGTGCCTTTTATGTGGTTCTGGGGGCCTGGGCCAGCTCAGGCTGGAAGGAGGGCTGGAAGTGCACATGGGCAGAGCACTGCCTGGGGGCTTCTCAAGGCTGAGCGCTCATACACATGCCCATGCACACTCTGCCATTGCTGGCAGGGATCCAGGCCTGGAAATAGCCGTTTCACCTTCCAAGGCTGAGTCTCTGTCACTGCTATAGGCCTAGGAGGAGGCTGAGAGGAGGGAGAGGCAGCACCACTCCAGGGCCGTAGAAGGCACATGTGCACATGCGCACCCACACAGGCACCCCTGCATACACACCTGTGCACACACTCAGGAGACTCATGCACAAACACTCACGCCTGCATACAGCATGGGGAGGACACACTGTCTCAGCCTCACTACTAGCTCCACCTCCTGAGGGACCAGTGAAAGTTGGGTTGGGCCCTGGCACCTGTTCCCACTGTGTAAATGAGACTCTCCAAACCAGCTGCAGCAGTGCCAGGGCTGGTCTGCACTGAACAGTGGGCGGTCACCAGCTCCCCGCCAGTGCAGACCTCAGCAGGGCCACCACACTCATGCTCCAGCCAACAAGGCCGGCACTCACCATACGCGCTGCTCATGCTCACCTAGTGCCCTCTCAGGTGTATCACTCTTGACCTTGGGAGTCGGGGCTGGGGCACCTGAGGAGCTCCCCAGTACTCTCCCCCACACACAAGGGCCAGAAGCAGTCCTGTCCTTATAGTATACCATTCCTGTCCTGATACTGGTCCTAGCTCTGACCCATGTCAGCACCCGCTGCAGCCTCTCATTGTTTACTTACATACTTATTTATTCCCAGCTCGTCCTGTAAAGGATTTTCAGCAGCTTACAGAAATACAACACAATACAAGAGGATCAAGAGGAGGGAGATGGGGTGGGGAAACCCAGGCATCTGAAGCCAACAGGCTGTGGTTCCAATCCTGCCATTCACTTATTCATCTTTTGCCTGTGGACAGAGTCCCTTCCCCTTGCTGAGCCTCAGTTTCCTCACCTGTGAAATGGGCATGATGATGCCCACCATGTGTATTGTTAATGAGATGAAATGAGAAAATGCCAGGGAAGATGGAGTCAGCTCTTAGCACATAGCAGTGCAGACGGCATGGGTGGCTTGTGAGAGGGAGAGGAGACAGGGCAGGAATTCCAGCATCAGAGCGGAGCCACACAAGGGTGAAAGGAGGAACTGGTGCTGAGAAGGACCAGGCACAATGCTGCCTATCTCTACCTCGGCAAAATCTGAGCCAAGGGAAACAGGTCTGGGGGCAGGTGAGCTCCAGGTCTCTCAGCCATCTCAAATGCCAAGGTCCAGGAATGCCCTCAGATTCCTCTTGGAGGGAAACCCCACGGGTGACACCCCAGACCCCACCTTCTGCCTATGAGGCTCAGGAGCTTGCAGGGCAGAGAAGGGCAGTAGTCTAGGGTCCTAGGCTGGGGAGCCCTACCCTCCCACCTGGTGCCTGCACCCACAGAGGAGTCTTACCCCAAATCTGAGCCCCACTTCTGCCTTGAGCTCTGATTGCCATGGCACTACTGTTCAGCCTCCAGCCCTGTTGCACCCCCAGTGCCAGCCCCTAAGCCCCTTATCTGAGGTTTCTTTGTGGGGTGGTGAAAATGTTCTGGAATTAGGAGGCCAAGGTTGTATAACCTTTTGAATATACAATGAAGCACTGAATTCTACACTTTAGAAGGATGAACTTTATGATATGTAAATTAAATCTCAATTTAAAAAAACAAATTTGAACTAAGCGTATGAAGAAAAAATATTTCAGGCCCAAAGAAGGGAAAGAACTTGCTCAAGGTCTTAAGTGAAACAGATAACACAGTTGGGACTTCAACCCAGGCGTCTGAACTCTTCCGGTGGTGTAAGCCCAGTTTCCTCATTTATGACTGAAGACAAGCTTTCGTCTTGTCACTCCCTCACTCACTGGCTTGCTAATGGTCCTATACTGGGCCCCACATGGTGGTCCTCAGGCCTGGCCATGCTTCCAAGTAGAAGTGGCTTCTTTTCCCTCCTCATCCCCACTCCATGTGACCCTAAGGCTGCACCATCCTCTGTACCCACTGCCCCGTCCTGCCTGTCCCAGCCCCACCCACTCCACCTAGCCCTTTCCTCCAGGGGTCTCAGCTCCCTTGCACTTGAGTCAGGCCTGCAAAGACCTCTGGGCCCCAGCTCTGCCTCAGACTCCTCCATTTCTCTGCTCCAGCCTTGCTGGACTTTTCTCTGTTTTTGTGACAGCTAAAATCTCTCTTCCCCTCCCAGCCTTTGCTGGTCCCTCTGCATGGGGACTGTATCTGCCCGAGCCCCCAACCTGGCTGGACCTAGCTCATTCCTCAGATCTTGGCTCCAGCACCCCCTGTCCTCTGCACACCTCTCTCCTACTCACTGCCCTTCCCTCTTGCTCCAACTATGCCTCCCTTTAATTGCAGCCTCCCAGAGAGCAGACCTTGTCCACCCCCAGTGAAAAGGTGGGAGAGGGCCTGGAACCAGAGCAGGGAGAAGCCATAGCCACCTTAGATCTCTCCTTCAACCCACACACTGTCAGTAATTCCTCCTTTCAGAATCAATGAATCCACCCACTGCCCCCACCTATGCTGAATGCTGTCTCTTGTTTGGGGACAGAACACCCCCCCACGGCCCCTGGTCTGTCCACTCAGTGGCCCAAGACCCTCTGAGAGCCTAAACGCATCACAGCTCTCTTCCTGGGACAGATCCATACTCTGTGTCAGGGTCCACGGGGCCCTGCCCCACCATCCTCCAACCACACTGGCTTCCCTTTAATGTTCTAGAACCTGCCAAATCCCCACTGTGAGCTCTGTCTCCAAGCATTCCCCCCACCCTGGAACAGTCTTTCAGATTTCCTCATGGCTTATCTCCCCAGCTTAGGGTACCATCTTGAGTGCAGAGCTTGCTTCCCTCCACCCCTGGGGCAGCTCAAAACTTGATGCTGGCCACATGTGTGTAGGACAAACCATGAGGATGGCTTGCCTGCCTGCAGGAGCTGTGGTCACCTCAGGAGGGACCACTCAGGCCTGTGGCCACCACTGTGGGACCCATGGGGCACAGGGCCACGCTCCTGCTGCTGCCCACCCAGACAGATCCCCTCCAGGGCATCCCTCCGAGGCTGCGAGGAGAGGCTGGGGTGGAATGACCAGATTAGCCTAAGCGGCTCCTCTTGTTTCCTGGCGTAATTGGATTGAGGCCATGTTTCGGTGCAGCTGCATTTAATATTGTAATTCTGTAGCCGCCTGGCCCCCTGAGAGCACCAAGGAACCGAAGCAGACTGGACTGGGCCTGGGCGGGAGTGAGGCCACAGGCGGGGCTCCAGGCTAGAGAAGAGGCTGGAGCGGGGCTCTCGCTCCCCAGACCCGTGCCCACAGCAAGCCTGCCCAGCCCCCTTCTGCAGGGCAGTGTCCGTCTGGGTATGGGCACGGCCTATTCTGCATCTCTGGGCTGGGCTCAAAGAGGGTTAAGAGTGGGAGGACAGAAGGAAGCACCATCTCTAGCACCCACTCGGCAGGCTCCAGCCCCAGCAGGCGTGCCTGTGCAGGGGACAGGCCATTCACAGCACCCGGATGCCCTTGCCTGGGATGTGAATAGAGCCCCTGGAACCCCAGCTGAGGAAGGAGCCAGGGAAAAAAGACCAAGCTGGGCACAGGCCCGTCCAGGCTCAGCCGGCTTCAGAGCACAGTCTCCAGAGAGCCTAAGGGTCTCAACATATATGCAGTTGCTTGAATGTGAGTGCCCCAGAGCCCAAAGGGGAGAGGTGGGGCAGTACGTCCCCCCACACCCCGGGCATCTACTAGTCTGTGCCGTCAGTGGGTGCCCAACTGTGCACGCGTACTGGGAGTGAGGGGGCCCACCCTCCACCTGTAGCCCAAAGCCCAGCCAAGTCTCCACACATGCCCATCAGCACCTGGATCCTGAGGTCAGGCTGATGGACCTTTAAAATCCAAGAGGCTCTGAGAATAGGGTACAGCGAAGGAGAGACAGAGGTCAGGGCAGCCCCGTGACAAAGGTCTCTGATTCCCATACATCCTGCCCCGAGGCATGGCCCCTGAGAAATGGCGCTGCCCTCCCTGACCAACCCGGATGTGAATGTTTCCCGCTGCCTGGTGGGGGCACCTGTTGGGTAGATGAGTCACTCTGGCTGTGCAGCTGGTGCTGCCCAGGCAGCTCAGAACAGCTCTGAAGTCCTCAGGTGCAGAGCAGCTTCTCCCCAGGCCTACCTGGGTCGGGTGGGGGTCACCCTAGCATCTAGAGCACTGGGCTGGGGTCTATGGATCCCCCATCCTGGCCCATCCCTCTCCCTCACTCCCACACACTCCCACGGCTCCAGGGTCTGCGACAGCTCCCATCCATCACTCAGCCCTATTTTTAGGAGGTGATAACCCAGCTGTGAAAATTCACTCCATAGCAATCCCTTCCACACGTCTTAGCCCCAAGCCCATGAGCCAGGAAGGAGCTTAGGAAGGCAGGGCAGGGGGGCTGTCACCAAGCCTGGTGCCAGAGCAGCTCTCTTAAATATGAACGATGGACCAGTGCCTGCATCCCGCCTTACTTCTGCCAAAAGCAAGCCCCCAGTCCGCTCTGGGCCTCGGTTTCCCCAGCTGTAAAGTAAGCTGTCATCTCACATCACAGCCTGGTTATCATTGAGGATGGGGGGTGGTCCTTTCTACCTCTTCCTTATAGGGTTGCCAGATAAAATAGAGGAACCCATCTAAATGGGTATTTCAGACAAACAACAAAAACGTTTGGTACAAGTATGTCCTAAATATTACATGAGACATATTTATATTATAAAAACTATAGATTATTCATCTGAAATTCAAATTTAATTGGGCATCTGGTATTTTTATTTGCTAAATCTGGCAACCCTAGTTTCTTGGAGTAAGTCTCTCTCCAACCTCCCTGCCTCAGCGGGTTCAGCTGCTGAAGGGGGTGTGGCCAACAATTATGGCTGCCCTGCCCCACCCCCACCCCCAGGGCAGCCATCATGCTTTTGGCTGTGGTGCCACAAACCACATACAGACATCCAAGTGTTTGCCTGAATCAGACTTCCAGCTCCTGAAGATGGAGAGGGCCAACCTCTCTCTGGGTTGTATGACCTTGGGCAATTTCACTTTTCTCTGTGCCTCAGCTTTTCCCTGTGGAAAATGGGCATAATAATAGTATTCACCAGAAAAGGGTGTTGTGAGGATTTCATGAGCTGATTCTGGCTGAGAGCTTAGAGAAGTGAAAAAAAGTCAGCAGCCTCCCAACCCCAGCACAGGGCCTAATGTAAATGAGACTTCATTCATTCATTCATTCTGCTGGTACATGTGACCAGCATGTGACACACCAGGCTCTCTGCTCTGGGCATCTGAGAGCCTCCAGACCTGAGGTCAGCGTGCAGTGAGTCTTGGCTCGAGAAGTGGACGGGGGTGGGTGGAGAGGGATACGTGGTACCTGTGGCTCAGTCAGTAGGGCGCCGGCCCCATATACTGAGGGTGGCGGGTTCAAACCCAGCTCCAGCGAACTGCATCAACAACAAAAAAAAAAATAGCAAGGCTTTATGGCGGGCGCCTGTGGTCCCAGCTACTGGGAAGCTGAGGCAAGAGAATCACCTAAGCCCAGGAGTTGGAGGTTGCTGTGAGCTGT
>CAUYON010180023.1:0-15174 GCA_963573935.1 Arctocebus calabarensis
CTGTAGTCCCAGCTACTCGGGAGGCTGAGGCAAGAGAATCGCTTAAGCCCAAGAGCTGGAGGTTGCTGTGAGCAGTGTGACGCCACGGCACTCTACCCAGGGCGATAAAGTGAGACTCTGTCTCTACAAAAAAAAAAAGAATGGTAAAGAGGAAGCAGCTGAGGAAACTTGTCTTTAAGGGAGAGGGAATTGGGAGACAGATGTACAGGAATGCATGGGTAGTTCCATTCTGGTGGGTATACCCTTCCTAGGAAGGAACCATAGATCTGAATTCTGGTTTATTTAATGGGATAAATTTAGCCCATGTTCCCTGTTTGAACCTTGGGTTATCACCTCTCAGTCTGTGTTTTTTGGGTGGGGGAAGGACTGTGCCAAGTTTCATCTGACCATTACACAAATCAGAGCAGAAATGAGGCAAAGTGACCTAAGGACTGCAGGTGTGATAACAGGTATGGCTTTTATGATGATCATCAAAGATTCATAAAAAGTTGGGTCCCTACATGCTGGGAAAAGTTGGAAAGAAAGGTTGCTGGTGAAGGGAGAATTCTATGGTAACTATCTTTGCAGGTTACCTGATGGAGGGGAACCTTTGCATTAAGGCAAATGGATTAGGGAATGGGTGCAGATTGACAAGGCCTGACAAAGCCTTCATCCTGTCAGGAGATGAGACACTGTTTTGGGTACCAGAGACACAGTAGTCAATAAGACAGGCATGAGAGAAGGGTAGAGAATTGGAAAACTCAGGCAGCAGAGTCCAAATTGCTGATACCACTGAGTACCATTTGTTGATGTTGTGCCCCCTTCTCTCTTATCAGCGGATCCAGCAGTACAGACAGATGGCAGTCCTCTATGCTGCCATTTCCACTTCAGCCCCAAGGTGATGTTCACAAAGGTACTGAAGGCTCAGCTGTGGGTGTACCTGAGGCCTGTGCCCCGTCCAGCCACAGTCTACCTGCAGATCTTGCGACTGAAACCCCTAACTGGGGAAGGGACTGCAGGGGGAGGGGGCGGAGGCGGAGGCCGGCGTCACATCCGTATCCGCTCACTGAAGATTGAGCTGCACTCTCGCTCTGGCCACTGGCAGAGCATCGACTTCAAGCAAGTGCTACACAGTTGGTTCCGCCAGCCACAGAGCAACTGGGGCATCGAGATCAACGCCTTTGATCCCAGTGGCACAGACCTTGCTGTCACCTCCCTGGGGCCGGGAGCTGAGGGGCTGGTGAGCAGGGGGCATTAGGTGGTGGAGGGTATGTGTAACCTGTCCCTAAGGACAGGGATGTTGGAAAAAGTAGACAAAGAATGTGAAGAAGGGCTGGATGGGGTGGCTCACGCCTGGAATCCTAGTACTCTGGGAGGCCAAGGCGAGTAGACTGAGCTCATGGGTTCGAGACCAGCCTGAGTAAGAGCAAGATCCCATCTCTAAAAATAGCTGAGCATTGTGGTGGGCGCCTGTAGTTCCAGCTACTCAAGAGGCTGAGCCAAGAGAATCGCCTGAGCCCAAGGGTTTGAGCTTGCTGTGAGCTATGATGCCGGGGTTCTCTACTGAGGGTAACAAAGCAAGACTGTCTCAAAAAAAAAAAAAAAAGAATGCGAAGGGAACTAGCATTATTTCTCTGAGGCTAGGAGCTAATTCTAGAGGAGGAGTTGGAGGGTAGAGTGACAACTATCACTTTTCAGGATCCAAGCCAGCCAACAAATGAAAACTTAATTTGAAGGTAAAGGTGTCACTGAATGGGAGACTCGTGGGAACACAGAAACTTGCCATTGGTGAGGCTTTAGGCAAAGGAGTTGATGAGGGTCAGGTTGCAAAAAAAAGAATGAATTAGGGAAGGAGAGATGAAAGAAAAGAAGACAGAGGATAAGGACTGGGAGTGGGAGCAGTGGAAAAGCTGAGAAAAGCTGGTTTCTATTTTGGTGCTATTGTTGAGAGGCAAGTGGGCAAGGAACAGGGAAGAGGAACAGTTTGGGGCTATCTGACATCTCTTTCCCCTCTCCCTGCTCCTCAGCATCCTTTCATGGAACTTCGAGTCTTAGAGAACACAAAACGATCCCGGCGGAATCTTGGCTTGGACTGCGATGAGCACTCAAGTGAGTCCCGCTGCTGCCGATATCCCCTCACAGTGGACTTTGAGGCTTTTGGTTGGGACTGGATCATCGCCCCTAAGCGCTACAAGGCCAACTACTGCTCTGGCCAATGCGAGTACATGTTCATGCAAAAATATCCACACACCCACTTGGTGCAACAGGCCAATCCAAGAGGCTCTGCTGGGCCTTGCTGTACCCCTACCAAGATGTCCCCAATCAACATGCTCTACTTCAATGACAAGCAGCAAATTATCTACGGCAAGATCCCTGGCATGGTGGTGGATCGCTGTGGCTGTTCTTAAGGTGGGGGACTGAAGATGCCTCCCACACAGACCCTATCCCAAGACCCTGGCCCTGACCCCCAGGCCCCCAAGCCCTAGAGCTCCCTCCACCTCTTCCCATGAACATCACACCTTGTTCCCTGACCAAGCAGTGTGCAATACAACAGAGGGAGGCAGGTGGGAATTGAGGGGTGAGGGGCTTGGGGGAAAGAAGGAGAGGGATGGTTAGGTTGGGGACTGTTTGAAGTTTGCAGATGAGAAAGTTTGGCAAGAAGACAGAGAGATGTAGAGACAGAGGGATAGAGACAGAGGAACAAAAAGAGCAGCAGAAAGAAGGCAAAGGGAGGGAGAGGCAGAAGAGACAGACTAGGCAGAGACAAACACTAAGAAAGAGACTGAAATGGAGTAATAAATGAAAGCCCCACACCAAGCTTTCTTTCTTCCACTGGCAAGGTAAGGGGCTTGGTATAGTTTGGGGCAATCCCCTGACTACTCAGTAGGAGAGGAAATCAAAAATCTATTTTTAGCTTCTTCCTTCTCTCCCTTCAACAGTGGCTAGGGGAGGGAAGTGAGGGCAGGGGCAAAAGTTAAGGATTTGGGAGTTTTATTTATTTATTTATTGTGATTTTTCATTTTTTTGGTATTTGGCTTTATTGGAATAGGAAGGCCCCTGCCCACTGTGCCCAATTTGTCCCGTTTCCCCTAAACCCTACTCTCCCCCAGTACCTACCCACTTAAGCACTTGTATAAAGCCTCCAGGGTTGGGGATGGGAGTAAAGGGCAAGAGGGCTGACACATGGAAGTCTGTAACCCATAATCACCCTAACTCAACCTTTCTGAGCCAAACAGGTTGAATAGAAGCCAGAAGCCAGTTGTCATGGAAGCATGAGGTTAGAGCTGGGGGCAGAGAGAACCCTCAACATCCAGGATCTATGTAAGGAGAGCCACTGAACTAACCCTCAGGTCCCATATGGGGTTATTTAGCCAGAGGGTGCTGCCTGCACATGCCCAAATTCCCTCAGCCAAGAGAGAGACCAAAGAGCCTGTGGAATGCCCCTGCTCCCAGCCTCTATCTTCAGGTCAATAAAAATGAGAGTATAGTGTTCCCAGAGTACCCTAGGTCTGGGAAGGGTTAGGAAGAGTCAAGAAAGGGGCAGAAAGGAGGCTGAAGGTTACAGGGCATTTGAATCCAAATCACTGCTCTCGGCTAGGGAATAGAGCCAGAAGAAGGTGGAAGGGATTCTGGAGTGGGGGACATTTTAGTCCCCTAACCCCAAAGCTCAGGGTGGAAGGGGGGAGAACAAGGGAGCAGAGTGTCTATAATTATTTTTACCTTTTATTTTTGGAATCTAACAGTATCTAAAAGTAGGGAGGGGACAGTACAATGGGGAAAAGCATCTGATAAGGCCAGTTAGAGCACAGGATGGGAAGGTTGGAAACTCCCTGGTTTAGAAGGCTAGGAATTAGGCAGAGTGTCACTAGTCAAGTCATGAGCTCAGCCCATTTATTCCTCCCACAATCCTGACCCATCCTCCTCTGGACTCACCATGCCTCAGTTTCTTCCCCTCGACGGAATGAGAAATAGCAGCACCCGCCACAGCCAAGAGATGAATTCTGAGCACTTACCACGGGCACTTTATGGACATAAAATACCTCTCGCTGTGGGACAGATAACCAGGGCACCCAGAGTAGTGGTGAAGAGATGCGAGGCTTAGAGGAGTCACAGGCTTCAAAGTACTCAAGTTTCCCTCCGCCTCCCAGCTGGACAGTGCCTGAAGCCAAGGAGTTGAGATCCACACCCTATCCATACCTCATCACCAGGCCAGACCTCTTGGCTCCAAGCTAGAGCCTAGAGGATGTCAGGAAGGGGAGAAGAACATTCAGCAAAATTATCAGTCTTAAGTAGAGCCAGCAGTTATGGGTCTGACACCAACAGTATTAAATGGAAGTTAAGCCTGAGCTGGAAAGCAGACCTGGAAGGCAAGTTCTTCCTGAAAGCATGACTCTCCTATTTGGCCCAGACATAGAAGGGGCAAAGGTATGTGACCCGCCCTTGAAAAGGTTAGTTCTGTTGGTGAGCTTTAGCATCTTATTCCTATTTCATAGAGAGAAAGTGAAATAAGGTGTTTCAGTATAGAAATGGGCAGGGGCTATTAAGCTTTTCAATTCACCTCCCATATAGCAGCTATGTTAACCCCAAGCTTCTCCTCTCTGGCCCTGTTCTTCATCCTTCCTTCTGCCCCAATCTTGGAGAACAAGACACATGTGACCATCAACACCACTCACATTTCCATGGTGGAAGGAGAGGAATAGAGAACTGAAGAACAGAAGATGACTCCCTCCAAGGTCAAATGCCTCTTGATCTTGGCACAGGGTAGAGATTGGGCAATAAGCATCAGGTAACTTTCCTCCCAGATTAGAGCTGGGGCACTAGAATATTGCCCCTTTAATACCACCAAATAAAGACCTTTGTGTGTGTGTGTGGGGGGATGCTTTCCTTTATGAACATAAATCTATGAGCTGAGGTCTCATTCCCTTGTTCCTCCCTACCTCCAAAGAGGCATGGGGTAAAGAGGCTTGAGGGTATAGCTCAGCAACCCAGTGGGAGCTAACACCCCAACTCCACCTGTGTGTGGACCTGGCCAGTGCCCCTCTGAACATATCATTATTAATGTAATTATTATTTACTTTGTGTATTTGTTACATTGTGTGTGTGATAGCCTTGTTTGTTAAGGATGTCTGAGGAGTATGGGGTTGACAGGGGCACTGGAATGCCGGGAAAGGACTTCTTCACTGAGATCAAGGCTTCCTGGAGGGAACCATTGCAAAAGGCCATCAGACAGTTTTCAAGTTATGTGACAGAGGGCAAAGATGGCCATAGGGTGCTCTGAGTTTTGGGATGGTCACATGACACAATCCAGCACTTGAACCTGAAAAAAGAAAAATAAAAGCAGTCAAAGAGTTTAGAATTCAGTGCTGAGCTCTTCTCCCTAATAAAGCGCCACATTTATACTTTGGAGACCAGGAAGCAAAGAGGATCTGAGAGAGGAAACCTTGTGTTCAAGGACCAAGAAGATGGGCTCCTTGGGACAACAGAGAAACACTAAGGGCAAGTGGGATGAGTGCTGGGACACAGTCAAAGGGAGAATGGGCAGAGGACATAGGAAAGTGATCCAAAACAGACCCAAAGATTACAACAACTTCTAAAGTTCTCTTGAGATGATCCAGCTAATGTCTGTTTTACTGTTGGTTTCTTCAACAAAGTTTTATGACGATCCATACACCAAACTAACAAAGCTATTCAATTTAACTGTAACAAGAGTGGCTTAAAAAGTTATCTTAAGGGCAGTGCCTGTGGCTCAGTGGGTAGGGTGCCAGCCCCATTATGGAGGGTGGCAGTTTTGAACCCAGCTCCAGCCAAACTGCAACAAAAAAAAAATAGCTGGGTGTTGTGGCGGGCACCTGTAGTCCCAACTACTTAGGAGGCTGAGGCAAGAGAATCGCCTAAGCCCAGGAGTTGGAGGTTGCTGTGAGCTGTGACAGCACTGTACTCTACTAAGGGTAACATAGTGAGACTGTCTCAAAAAAACAAAACAAAACAGATTTATCTCAAACTCTGGGAGGCCAAGGTGGGTGGATAGCTTAAGTTCATGAGTTTGAGACCAGCCTGAGCAAAAAAGCAACATCCATATCTCTACTAAAAATAGAAAAAAAACTGAGGCAAGAGGATTGCTTGAGCCCAAGAGTTGGAGTTTGCTGTGAGCTATGATACCATGGCACTTTTTCCAGGGTGACAGCCTGAGACTCTGTTTCAAAAAACAAATTATCTCAAATATTTTTTTTTTTGGACAGGGTTGGGTTTGAACCCGCCACCTCCAGCATATGGGGCTGGCGCCCTACTCCTTTGAGCCACAGGTGCCACCCATCTCAAATATTCTTTGGGTCTATTGTAAAGACTTCTTTCATATACACAGAGCAAAATTTGTGGAGCATATGTCAGATATAGCAAATCTCATCTGACTCAAATAAATAAGAGATGAAGGCCGGGCACAGTGGCTCACATCTGTAATCCTAGCACTCTGTGAGGCAGAGGTGGTTGGACTCCCTGAGCTCACAGGTTTGAGACCAGCCTGAGCAAGAGCAACACTCCATCTCTAAAAATAGGGCATTGTGGCAGGTGCCTGTAGTTCCAGCTACTCAGGAGGCTGAGGCAAGAGAATCAATTGAGGGCTCGGCGCCTGTGGCTCAAGTGGCTAAGGTGCCAGCCACAAACACCTGAGCTGGCGGGTTCGAATCCAGCCCGGGCCTGCCAAACAACAATGACGGTTGCAACCAAAAATCAGTCAGGCATTGTGGCAGGTGCCTGTAGTCCCAGCTACTTGGGATGCAGAGGCAGGAGACTCGCTTGACCCCAGGAATTGGAGGTTGCTGTGAGCTATGATGTCACTGCACTCTACCCAGGGTGACAGCTTGAGGCTGTCTTAAAAAAAAAAAGAAAGGAGAATCGCTTGAGCCCAAGAGTTTGAGGTTGTTGTGAGCTATAATGCCATGGCACTCTACCGAGGGCCACATAGTGAGACTCTGTCTCTAAATAAATAAATAGGGCCTGGTGGCTCATGCCTGTAATCCTAGTACTTTGAGAGAACATATTTTCAAAACCACCCTGGGAAACAGTGAGAATCCTTGTGTTTGTCAATAGAGAGAGAGACGGCAGTGCCTGTGGCTCAGCCGGTAGGGCGCCAGCCCCATATACCAAGGTTGGTGGGTTCAAACCCAGCCCTGGCCAAACTACAACAACAACAAAAAGAGACAAGTAAGTAAACAAAAAAGAAAAATTCCTGTGACATCAGCATGACCAGAATTGGGGACAGGGCCACCAAAAGTTCAATGTGCTACCAAATGCTTTTCCTGTCCTTGTTAGTTTTATTAGAAGACTAACCTTCCTCAAACTAACTGTAAGACTGCAGTTGGGAGTGGTTGAATAGCAAAATGCATCTTTCCCAGGGAAAATGCATCTTTCCTAGGCTTTTGCCCTGAGCCAAAACTGGGTTTTTTTCCTCTAACTGCTCTTTTGTTTCCTGCATTAAGAGAACAACCAATAGAGACTACAAGATAACTTCTCTTTTTTTCTTATCCTAAAATCCTTCAACCTGATGTTTGAGCAGCTATCCTTTACCCTGCCTTTGCTCATACTTTGGATGTCAGGGGCCCCAAGCTAAGAACCAGTTGGCAGGAGCATTTATAACTTTTGATCTGTAGTGGGGTAGGAGGAAAGTCAATGTCTCAGTCAATAATATCAGCTTTCCTGTCAGTGAGCTGGGATTGAGGGAGAAACTAGGAGTCTTCCCACCTTTTTCTAGTCTTAAATATAATTGTGTAAGCAGGTTTACACACACATACACGTGGTGAAACTAGTCCACTCACCCTAGGTGGAATCTATTCAGTGAAAAAAAAAAAATTCCACCGTACCCAAATAACTTAGTAAAATTTAAGAGCTAATGTTTATTGAAGGATTGCTATGTAAATTATGGTAAGCAAATTATACTGAGTATACAATATGATATCGCTTAATTCTCATGGCAACCTTCACAATGGGGTTCCTATTAGTAGAGTTGCAGAAACACAGGATGATTAAGTATTTGTCCAGGGTTTCCAAGGTAGTGTAGTACAAGAAATTAAACCCAAGTAGTTGCTATACAATATTACATTCTAATCTATTTATAGTAATCTGAGAAGTAGAAAAGTAAATATGGGGTCGAGAGAGGAAATAGGTAATGAGAAAGTTTTGAATACCTGGATTCAAAAGGTCTGCAAAGATGTGAAAACTATCATTTCCTTTTTTTTTTTTTTTTTTTGTGGTTTTTGGCCAGGGTTGGATTTGAACCTGCCACCTCCAGCATATGGGACCGGCGCCTTACTCCTTTGAGCCACAGGTGCTGCCTATTTCCTATTCCTTTTGAGAGGAAAACATGAAGAGTCCGGACATGGCAGAGAAGGAGAGGTCATTTTGGGGGGAGGAGAATTTATCAGAAGTAAATGGCATTGCCTGCCAGAGGCCCTCATATAAGAGAACAGGGAAAAAAGTTATCTTCCCTTGTTTTTCTTCCTCTCTCATCTGTTTCTCAATTAAGATATTGCAACAGGCTCAATATTAAGATATTAAGATATCTTAATATAATTAAGATATTGCCTGTGGCTCAATGGGCTAAGGCACCAGCCACGTACATCTGAGCTGGTGGGTTCGAATCCAGCCTGGGCCCGACAAACAACAATGACGGCTGCAACCAAAAAATGGCAGGGCGTTGTGGCGGGCACCTGTGGTCCCAGCTACTTGAGAGGCAGAGGCAGGAGACTCGCTTGAACCCAGGAATTGGAGGTTGCTGTGAGCTGTGATGCAATAGCACTCTATCCAGGGTGACAGCTTGAGGCTCTGTCTCAAAAAAAAAAAAAAGATATAGCAACAGGACTCAACCCAACACCAAGAAGTCCTGGCCTCATCCACATCTTTATTCTATATCCCACATCCCCACAGAGATTTTTTTTTTTTTTTGAGATAAAAGAGTTTTACTTTGTCCTCTTCAGTAGAGTGCTTGTGGCATTAGAGCTCACAGCAACCTCCAACTCCTGGGCTCAGGTGATTCTCTTGCCTTAGCCTCCCAAGTAGCTGGGACTACAGGTGCCTGCCACAATGCCCAGCTATTTTTTTGCTGTAGTTGTTACTGTTGTTTGGAAGGCCTGGGCCAGGTTCGAACCCACCAGCCCTGGTGTATGTGGCCGGCATCTTAGCTGAGCCCTACTTTTTTTTTTTTTTAAACCTCCGTGGGGTAGAAACCCTTACTGAAGCTATGGTTTTTCTCAAATTAATAAAATAGAACTATTCTCTCTGGTTCTGGTGAAAATGAAGTAGAAAAAGAGAATTTACCCCCAAGATTACAGCCTGAAGTAATGAAAAGGGAGGCGCAGTAGACTAGTAGGGGGGGATTGGTGTGCTCCCAGTTAATGGGCACAATATATGGCACACCTCCTGGGTGCAGGACACAACTACAACAGGACTCTGCCTAACACAAACACTGTAAACTAATTTTGCCCTCACATTAATTTGAAATTTAAAAACGGGGAGGGATGCAGACTTTTAAGAGATGAGTGGGGAGAGGGAAGGTCACTCTAATTGTAAGATTTAGTTGGCTGAGGAGGTGTCAAAAATTTAAACAGCCTTCCCTTTTGTTCATTTCTCCAAAGTCTCGGAAGGATACAAAATTCACAACAAATGGGCAATCTCTGCATCTGCTCTCCAAGGCAGTTTTCCTGAAGTGTCTAAATTTAGGTTTCTGCCTTCCTTTCCAACCAGGGACTTTGTGGAAACAGATTCTTCATGTTATGAAGGTTTACACTACCTTTCTATTAATTACAAGACCAGGCAGGTATAGGTAGAAATGAGAAAGGATTTACATCACAGCAACAAGGGATCTGATTATGGTACCAAAGTCCTGGAGTAAGGTGCCAGGCTCCTAATTATTACACACATCCCCAATCCAAGCTTATATAGGTGTCTAAATACATATAAAGATTTAGAGGAGAAACCCTGTATTAACAAATCCAAAATTACTGATAGGTGTCAGATCTATATTAACTTCAAATACAGTATCCTTTGGGAAAGTCAAACCTTCTTTAAATAGAAGGTTCAGCAAGGAAAATGAATTTTAGTAATATCCAAGAAACACTACCACCAACAATACTATCCTTCTGCAAAAGAGGACAAACTAGCATCAGGCTTGATTAGAAAAGTAGAAGTCTCCAGTTCCACTGCTATGTTCCCACTCATCTAGGCAATAATGTTAACACCAATGACATCCTTTGTCATGCTTTCAATCTCCATACTTTATTCCATCTCTGAGGGGTATCAGCCCATCTCCTTTCCTGGACTGCCTAACAAGGTCCTACATATTGACTTCTGCTGGAACCAGACAGTATTATACCAGGCCAACCCTGAAAACAGGGCCCTTTTCCTTACTGTGGGACTATGGATTCCATTTAGCCAAGAAAAAGGCTTCAAAGTTAGTTCACAATAGAAAACTATAATTTTCAGTTATATGTATATATATATACACATATAAATATATGTATTTTATTTGTTTGTTTAACTCCACGAAGACGGGCTCCAGCAGCAAGACAGCAGGCTCACAGCGGGCATCATCTGAGCGTGGGCCCTGTCAGCGAGGAAGAGGTGTGCGGAGGGCCCGGGCGGCTTGAGGCACTGTGGGAGCTGCAGTCACCAAGCAGCGTTCCCTGCCACCGTGCTCAGGAGCCCTACAATTTTCAATTATAAAGCTTTCAATTATTTATGTGAAACTCAAACTGTGTTGCTCGAGTGCTATCACACACAGATATGTCTGTTTCTCTATTTTGGAATCCTTCTCTCAAATGTAATTCACTTCACATGCCTTTTCTGGTGTCTCTTTTTCCACCCCATCCATCATTTTTTTTTTTTTTGAGACAGAGCCTCAAGCTATCGCTCTGGGTAGAGTGCCATGGTGTCACAGCTCACAGCAACCTCCAACTTCTGGGCTTAAGCGATTCTCTAACCTTAGCATCCTGAGTAGCTGAGACTACAGGCGCCAGACACAACACCCAGCTATTTTTTGTTGCTGTTGTCATTGTTTGGCAGGCCTGGGCCGGATTCACACTCAGCAGCTCTGGTGTATGTAGCTGGCACCTTAGCTGCTTGAACTACAGGCGCCACCCACCCCATCCATCATTTAGCCCTTGTTATTTATATCCCCTACACTACATAAAACCTGTGTTTACCTTATTTTATCTCAGTGGGGTATTCCAACTGCTGAAACAAAAACTCAGAGAGTAACCCAGTCTGTTCCTGGAGGATAAATAAAAGGACACCGATGAGTATAAGAAAAGGGAATGAACAGGTTTAAGAGGTAGACTCAATCCTTATCTTTGTCTTCTTCTTTAAGGGATAAAGGCATTATGGTTAATTCCCTATAGTATGTCCCCCTGAAGCTCCCCTTATCTGATATAGTCTGGCTCCAAGAAATCAAAGGAGCACCTAATAAAACACATTGTTCTGTTTTCTACTTTTTTTTTTTTTTTTATTAACAAGCAAACTAATCAAAAACAAAAATACAACAACCTTAAAGTTGGAACAGCAATAAGTCAAACTGCTGCTGGAGTTAACAGATGTACCTGGGGTACATGCTTCCTCAATGCGAGGCAAGACGTAGGCACACAAGACTGTGCATTTATATATGTGACTTGGAAGAATCGGAGAAACTGAAACCACTGGAGAACAAAAAACATCAAGAATTTTTCATCAGGCAATCCCAAAGCGTTCTGCTCTTTTCCTCTTCTTTGCCTGTAAGGAAGAAGCAAGAAGAAAAAAATTAGATTGCAAGACAACAGTTGCCTGAGTTCCTGGCTGCTTTAATCCAACATCACATGAACTGTCACAAGGTCCAGGAAGGAGCAATAGCCCAAACTTAAGCTTCGCAGCCACAGTTTCATTCCTGAATCTCTCCAGTTATCCAGTTAGTGCTGGGAAAGCTCAATGGGAAAGGAGGAAGAGGAAAGATTCCTGAAGAGGGAGGGAGAGGCAGAGAGGAGGAGGATAGTGGTAGAAAATGGAAAGATTCCTGAAGAAGACAGGGCTACTTAGTTGTAGAGTAGGCTAGTCTGGAAACAACTGGCTCTTAATAGGCTTGGGAAAGTCTTCTAATCAGTGGGGAGGTAGGAGAATTCAGAAGACCAAGGGTTAACTAATGCCATTCATGGAGATGGGTAGGAGGATTTTTTTTTTTTTTTTTCATTTTTTTGGCCAGGGCCAGGTTTGAAACCGCCACCTCTGGTATATGGGGCCTGTATCCTGCTCCTTTGAGCGAGAGGCGCCACCAGGGTAGGAGGATTCTAAGCAGTTAGGCCCAGACAGTAGCTATTCCTTAGGGCTCCAATACACAGAGGGGCATGTAAATTTTTATTTATTTATTTATTTATTTATTTTTGTAGAGACAGAGTCTCACTTTATCGCCCTCGGTAGAGTGCTGTGGCATCACACAGCTCACAGCAACTTCCAACTCCTGGGCTTAGGGATTCTCTTGCCTCAGCCTCCCGAGTCAGGCTATTTTTCTGTTTTGCAGTTCGCCGAGGCTGGTTTGATCCCACCACCTTCAGGATATGGGGCCGGTGCCCTACTGACAAGTCACAGGCGCCGCCCTAAGGCATGTAAATTTTTAATGTCAACAGAATAAATTAGGGCTGGTGTTTGCAGGTGAGTCCCTATCATGGATCTTTTCAGGAAGGAAGCATTAAAGAGGGCAAGATCTTAGGTAGGGGGAGTTTTTTTGTTTTAGGAATGACTCTCCAAACAGTACTGAATCCTTCATCCTCACTCCCAACCTCTGTCCCCATCTAAGAGGGACTTTTCTTCATCCCATTCACAGAGAAAATTTAATAAAGATTAAAAGAAAGTGAATGCACACAAGCCCAGCCTACTCAACCTGGACTGTGGACAAAAATTCTTTGTAATGAAACAAAAATCATTTGGTTCACGTAAACTCCATTGGCCTCAGAAATTATTACTCCCTTTCAGATACTAACTCTCCCAACAAAAGCCACTGTTTCTTGCTATCCAACAAAATCCTCATCTTATTTAACTTGGAGTGGCCAAATGTACCTACTTAGTGAGCATGCCTGGTTTAACAATAGTTTCTTTGGGCGGCGCCTGTGGCTCAAAGGAGTAGGGCACTGGTCCCACATGCCAGAGGTTGGCAGGTTCAAACCCAGCCCTGGCCCAAAACCGCAAAACAAACAAAAATAAATAAATAAACCAATAGTTTCTTTGACTAAGATGGAGTATTTTACCTAGAATTAAAATAAACCTAACTCTACTTCTAGTTCATCTTGGTAAATCAGTAAGTAAGCAGATACTTTCAACAGGCAGCATTTTATTCTCAGTAGTACAAAAAATACAAACTCCTTCAGTTCTGACTCTAAAATTTTCAGGGCTTATTCACAAGACAGACTCAAGTTTTTTGCGGGGTTGGGGTGGGGGGTGGGGGTGGGGTGGGAGTGGGGAGACAGAGTCATTCTGCGGCCCTGGGTTAAGTGCTATTGCATCACAGCTCACAGCAACACCACCTGGCTGTGACTGCCACAACACCTGGCTGTTTTTCTGCTTTTAATAGAGACAGGGTCTGGCTCTTCCTCAGGCTGGTCTTAAATTACTGAGCTCAGGCAATCCACCTGCCTTGGCCTCCCAGGGTGCTAGGATTATAGGTGTAAGCCACCACACCTGCCAGAATTTATCATAAAGAACACTTTCTTTCTTTTATTTTTTTTTTTTTTTTTTTTGGAATATAATATATATGTTGATTTGGGGGGATTGCATTGTCTTAACATAAACAACACTTTCTTTCTTTTTTTTTTTTTTTTTTTTTTTGAGGCAGAGCCTCTAGCTGTTGCCTTGGGTGGAGTGCCATGGCATCACAGCTCACAGCAACCTCCAGCTCCTGGGCTTAAGTGAATTTCTTGCCTCGGCCTCCCAAGTAGCTGGGACTATAGGCGCCCGCCACGACGCCCGGCTACTTTTTGGTTGCAGCCGTCATTGTTGTTTGGCGGGCCCAGGCTTCGAACCCGCCAGCTCAGGTGTACGTGGCTGGCGCCTTAGCCTGTTGAGCCACAGGCACCGAGCCTCATTAAAATCTAAAAGATGGTATTTCCAGAGGCAGATGCAGAGAAGTAAGCTTGCATTAAATGGAAGCAAGAAAGAACATTCTAAATTCCTTGAAACCCAAGAAGCTTTCTATAATTCTAAAACTATTTTTTGCTGTTGTTACAGTTTTTAGCCAGGGCTGCGCTCAAATCCACCACCCTTGGTATATGGGGCTGGCATCCTACTCCTTGAGCCACAGGCGCCACCGCTAAAACTATTATTTCAAAATTTTTTCAGTTGTTCTTTAAGCACACCTCAGGTGATGCTTGGTTTCCATTATAGATACACTCAAATTAGCAAAACAACACTGTCAATGATCAATCTTGGTGAATGTGAGTTATATCAGGATAACCTGAGATATGAATAAACACAAATATTTCTTTTCTTTTTTTTTTGGGGGGCGGGACCGAGTCTTACTATGTCACCCTCAGTAGAGTGCCATGGCACCACAGTTCACAGCAACCTCAAACTCTTGGCCGTAAGCAATTTTCTTGCCTCAGCCTCCCAAGTAGCTGGACTACAGATGCCCGCCACCATGCCCTGCTAAATATAAATTTCTTAAAAAGGCCACTCTTTCACTTTGAAAAACTATTTATAAACAAATATGACAGAGAAGTCTGGCTGGGCGCAGTGGCTCACATCTATGATCCTAGTACTCCGGGAGGCTGAGGCGGGTGGACTCCTTGAGCTCATGGGTTTGAGACCAGCCTGAGCCAGAGCAAGACCTCATCCCTAAAAAATAAAAAAAAGATAAAAATTGGCTCGGTGCCTGTGGCTCAACGGGCTAAGGCGCCGGCCACGTACACCTGAGCTGGCGGGTTCGAATCCAGCCCGGGCCCGCCAAACAACAATGACGGCTGCAAACGAAAAAACAAACAAACAAAAAAAAATTGGGCGGCTCCTGTGGCTCAGCGAGCAGGGCGCCGGCCCCATATACCGAAGGTGGCAGGTTCAAGCCCAGCCTCAGCCGAACTGCAAAAACAAAAAAATAGCCAGGCGCTGTGGCGGGCGCCTGTAGTCCCAGCTACTAGGGAGGCTGAGGCAAGAGAATCGCTTAAGCCCAAGAGCTGGAGGTTGCTGTGAGCAGTG
>CAUYON010180024.1:0-30489 GCA_963573935.1 Arctocebus calabarensis
ACAAACAAACAAAAATAGCCGGGCGCTGTGGCGGGCGCCTGTAGTCCCAGTTACTTGGGAGGCTGAGGCAAGAGAATCACTTAAGCCCAAGAGCTGGAGGTTGCTGTGAGCAGTGTGACGCCACGGCACTCTACCCAGGGCGATAAAGTGAGATTCTGTCTCTACAAAAAAAAAAAAATAATAATAAATAAATAAAAATTGTGTATGAACATGTAGTTTGTTGAATGCATATGATTAAAGGAATCACTGTTCTCATGTTTCAGATCAAAATTAATGGAACTTGGGTGGCGCCTGTGGCTCAAAAGTAGGGCTCCGGCTCCATATACCGAGTGTGGTGGGTTTGAATACTGCCCTGGCCAAACTGCAACAAAAAAAAAAAAACAGCTGGACATTGTGGCGGATGCCTGTAGTCCCAGCTAGTCAGGAGGCTGAGGCAAGAGAATTGCCTAAGTCCAAGAGCTAGACGTTGCTATGAGCTGTGACACCGCGGCACTCTATGGTGGGCGACGAAGTGAGACTGTCTCTTAAAAAAAAAAAAAAATTAATGGAACTAGATTTTGCACATTAGTTCCACATAGCTTTCATATAAGAAGTTGACTTTATATTCCAAATTTAAATAGAATTTCCAGAAACACTCGCCTCTGATAGAATAAATAAAAATAAGTACATAAAAGAGATGGAAGAGGAGATCTATAGCTCTGTTCTGGAACACTGGAAAATAAAGCCAATTGGGACTCATGTTTGAAGTAAAAGTTAAACCTTAATGGTTGGGAGACTACTACATGAAAATTTTCTAAATTACTTCAGAATATTTATTTATTTATGTTGTTTTTTGAGATAGAGTCTCACTTTGTCACCCTTGGTAGAGTGCCATGGTATCATAGGTTATAGCAACTTCTAACTCTTGGGCTCAAGTGATTCTCTTGCCTTGGCCTCCCAAGTAGCTGCGACTATAAGTACCCACCACAACGCCTGACTATTTTTAGAGACGAGATCTTGCTCTAGCTCAGGCTGGTCTCAAACCTGTGACCTCAGGCAATCCATCCACCTCGGCCTCCCAAGTGCTGGGATTACAGGCATGAGCCACTGCACCCAGCCGTATTTCAGAATATTTAAAAGTACAGAAATTATAGCATTTGTTGATATAATTATAATTATCACATCAAGTTTAAAACATCTGGATGACAATCCCAAACTAAATTATCTTATGGTATATTACTTAGTCAACATCTTATAATGGCATCTTATCAACAGTTTCTGAACTTTTTCCAGCTCTGATTCAAAGTAAATAATTACTTTCTTTTTTTCTTTGTTTTTTTTTGAGGCCTAGCCTGGATAGAGTGCCATGGCATCACAGCTCATAGCAACCTCCAACTCCTGGGCTCAAGCGAGTCTCCTGCCTCTGCCTCCCAAGTAGCTAGTACTACAGGCACCTGCCACAATGCCCGGCCATTTTTTGGTTGTTGCTGTCGTTGTTTGGCGGGCCCGGGCTGGATTTGAACCCGCAAGCTCAGGTGTATGTGGCTGGTGCCTTAGCCCGTTGAGCCACAGGCGCCAAGCCGTAAATAATTACTTTTAATACTAATTACACAAGAAGAAGAGGAGATAAGAATAAAGTACATGAAAAAAATAAATAAATAAAAGTACATGGAAAAAGGAGATAAAGAAATTTAAAGAAGGGCGGCGTCTGTGGCTCAAAGGAGTAGGGCACCAGGCCCATATGCCAGAGGTGGCAGGTTCAAACCCAGCCCCAGCCAAAAACCGCAAAAATAAATAAATAAATAAAATGAGTGGTTTAAACCAACTAAAAAAAAAAAGAAAAGAAATGTAAAGAAGAGGAGAAATGATCAAAAGGAAATAATAAGTCTTTCTTTCCGCGAGGCTATTAGGGATTTAGACACTTTTGTTAGAAGCAACTTAATGCAAGAAAAGAAATACCAAACTGAGAAAGAATTGGGTACCTTAGGTTCTGGTCTCACTTTGGCTACTAATTGGATGTGATTCCAAGGTACACAAATTTGTTGCTTAGACAATTCCGAGAACCTGAAAGGGCTGGTGGTCTACGGCCATTGTTAATTTTGGGGGGAACACGGGCCCTTTCGGGAATCTAATAGAGATATGGGCCCTCATCTTAGAAAGAAGCAGACAAGCACAAACAGCAAATCGCATGGAATTTCAGGAGTTTAAGAGAAGCCCTTGATGCTGATTTCATGAGACTCCTTCCCGCTAAGTTCTTTCCCTACAGATTAAGAATTCCTGGCCTACATAAGATATTCTGTTCACACTAATACCTGTATGAGTTCTGATATGTTTCTGTAGATCTCCTGAAGTTTTGAAAGATTTAGTACAGTTATCTTCTGAACACCGATATGGCTTTTCTCCTGTATGAGTTCTGACATGACTTTTTAATCCATAACCTATAAGAAAAATTTAGAAGAAATTTAATTATACAACACTCCTCTAAACAAGCACATTGAGATTAAGCTATTGAAAACTACAGTGAATACCAAGGATAAGACAGTAGGCAAATATGATAGAATAACTATTTAAAATGTAAGAGTATGGACAGCTCAGGACTGTCATGTTGAAAATTCAATAGTTTCACTTCTGTCTGGAAGAGGTTGTGTGTTTCTTTTCTTTTCTTTTTTTTTTTCTTTTTTAAGGTTTTTGGCTGGGGCTGGTTTGAACCCGTCACCTCCAGCATATGGGGCTGGTGCCCTACTCCTTTGAGCCACAGGCACCACCCCTTCCCTTTTTTTTTTTTGAGACAGAGCCTCGAGCTGTCGCCCTGGGTAGAGTGCTGTTACATCACAGCTCACAGCAACCTCCAACTCCTGTACTCAAGCGATTCTCCTGGGCTGGATTCAAACCCCCCAGCTCAGGTGTATGTGGCTGGCATCTTAGTGGCTTGAGCCATAGATGTCAAGCCTTTTTTTTTTTTTAAATTTTAGAGACAGAGACTCACTTTGTTTCCCTCCCGGTAGAGTGCTATGGCGTTACAGCTCACAGCTCACAGCAACCTCCAGCTCTTGGATTTAGGTGATTCTCTTGCTTTAGCCTCCCAAGCTGGGACTACAGGTGCCTGCCACAATGCCTGGCTATTTTTTTGTTGCAATTTGGCCGGGGCTGGGTTTTGAACCCACCACCTTTGGTATATGGTGCCAGTGCTCTACTCACTGAGCCACAGGTACCGCCCGTGTGTTTCTTTTTTTAATGTGCCCCTATTTTACTAGATGCTTTTTACAACTCATACCCCAAAAGCTTAAAGTGGAATCTAGACATGGAATAAGGAATGGAGGTCAGGCTGGTATAGGCTGAATGTGTCCCTGGAGAGGTCCCATCCCAGTCCTAAGTTCCAGTTCTCCATTAGTTCCCTGAAATCTCATCCTAATGTTTAATTCTATATCACCTTTTAAAGTTTGGCTTTTATTTTCCTGCTAAAAGAAACAGAGTATGGAAGGAAAAGTAGTGAACACAGAAGGCAGAGTCAAGTCTGTGGAAAAATTGAGAACAGAGAGAAGGGTGTAGAGCAAGGAAGGCAAGAGGCTGTTAAGAGAGACTGAAAACCTGATCATGTGTTCTGCAGATACAGACAAAGGCTAGGGATCAGTTGCTGCCTTCGCCTATCTCTGCTTGACCCCTAGTGGGAAGGAAGAAACAAGGAAAATTTATGTTTTTACCTGTTGCAAATGCTTTCCCACAGCCTTGGTGCTCACACTGATACGGCCGGTCTCCTGTGTGTGACCTCTCATGGACCTGTATAAAATGCAGGCATGATTCTACAGGCAGCCCCTGGGTTACAGATGAGATAGGTTATATAGGTTTGTTCTTAAGTTAAACCTCTATGTGAATTGGAACAGGTACGTTTACCTGTTACCTGTAACAGCCTCCATTGGTAAGTGTGAGTTATAGGTCAGTCAGATGTCTGTAAGGTGTAACTATTTCCTTTAAGTATATTTCAGGTAGATGGTCTCAACATAGACCTATTTTTCCCCCTCACTGCTGGATGTTTTGAGACAGAGTCTTACTATGTTGCCCTCAGTAGAGTGCTGTGGCATCACAGCTCACAGCCACCTCAAACTCTTGGGCTCAAGTGATTCTCTTGCCTTAGCCTCTCAAGTAGCTGGGAATACAAGCACCCATCACAATGCCTGGCTATTTTTTCTTGCGGCTGTCATTGTTCAGCTGGCCTGGGCTGGGTTTAAAACTGCCAGCCTCGGTGTATGTGTCTGGCACCGTTAACCACTGGGCTATGGGCACTGAGCCACACTGCTGGATGATTTTATTGTATGCTTTTTAACTTCACAAAACCTACAGCCCAGAAATTCTCAATATAGACCTAAATGTTAAATGGTAGGAAGTATTTCTTTTAAATAAAGTATAGGAAAAATATGGGGCGGCACCTGTGACTCAAGGAGTAAGTCGCTGGCCCCCTATGTCTGAGGTGGCGGGTTCAAACCCCGCCGTGGCCACAACCCCCACCAACAACAACAAAAAATTAGAAAAAATAAATATGAACAGGAACATTTGATGTTTGAGTTTTTTTTTTTTTTTTTCTGTAGACAGAGTCTCACTCTATTACCCTTGGTAGAGTGCTGTGGCATCACTGTTCACAGCAACCTCCAGCTCTTGGGCTTAGGTGATTCTTTTGCCTCAGCCTCCTGAGTAGCTGGGACTACAGGTGCCCGCCACAACGCCTGGCTATTTTTTTGTTTTGCAGTTTGGCCCGGGCCGGGTTTGAACCCACCACCCTTGATATATGGGGCTGGCGCCCTACTTGCTGAGCCACAGGTGCCGCCCTCAATGGGGGTTATATGAAACACACAGGTGATGAGAAGTGGGGGCAGAGTGCAGGGAGAGGCTACACAATGCAGGGCTAAGAGAGTGGAGGCTCCTGCTAGAAGGGCCTAGACCTGATGCAAGGCTCCACCACTGCCTAGTGCTGTGGCCATGGGCACTTGTCTTCTCTAAGCCTCAAAGTACCCCTTACAGAGTGGGGACATAATAGTATCTACCATAAAGGGCTGCTGTGACAACTTAGTAATCATGACAATGCCCAGCATTTACAGAACCTTTACCACATATTAGGCCACTCTTTTTCAGTGTTATGGGTACAGTATTTTTTTTTTTTTAAGACAATCTTGCTATGTCACCCTAGGTAGAATGCCATGGCTTCACAGCTCACAGCGACCTCCAAGCTTAAGCAATTCTCTTGCCTCAGCTGTCCAAGTAGCTGGGACTATAGGTGACCTCAACAATTCCTGGCTATTTTTTTTTTTATGTAGTTGTCATTGTTTGGCAGACCCAGGCTGGGTTTGAACCTGCCAGCCCCAGTACATGTGGCCAGTGCCCTAGCCGCTGAGCTATGGGAGTCGAGCCTACAGGTATAGTATTAACGTATTTAATTTTCACAGCCACTCTGTGAGGGAAGTACTTTTATGATCCAATTTTTTTTTTTTTTTTTTTTTTTGAGACAGTCTCAACCTGTCGCCCAGGGTAGAGTGCTGTGCCATCTTAACTCACAGCAACCTTTAACTCTTGGGCTCAAGAGATCCTCTTGCCTCATTTTTTTTCTACTTTTAGTAGAGACAGGGTCTTGCTTTTTTGCTCAGGCTGGTCTTGAACTCGTGAATTCAATCAATCCACCTGCCTCGGCCTCCCAGAGTGCTAGGATTACAGGCGTGTTATGTTTCGCAGCAACTAAAACAAAAATACTTGGTCTGGTCCAGTGGGTGGCTCATGCCTGTAATTCTGAGAGGCTGAGAGAGATGGATTGTTTGAGCTCAGGGGCTCAACACCAGCTTGAGCAAGAGTGAGAACCTGTCTCTACTAAAAAGAGAAAAATGTTAGAACACCATGGCATTCTACCAAGGGTGAATACTCAATAGCTCAGTGGTTAGGGCACCAGCCATATGCACCAGGGCTGGTGAGTTTGGACCCAGCCCGGGCCTGCTAAACAACGATAACAACAAAAAAATAGCCAGGCATTGTGGCAGCTATTTGGGAGGCTGATGCAAGAGAATCACTTAAGCCCAAGAGCTGGAGGTTGCTGTGAGCTGTGTGATGCCATGGTACTCTACCGAGGATGACATACTGAGATTCTGTCTAGAAAAAGAGAAAAAAGAAAGAGAAGAAAGGCTCAGCGCCTGTGGCTCAATGGGCTAAAGCGCCAGCCACACAGACCTGTGCTGGCGGGTTCAAATCCAACCTGGGGCCGCCAAACAACAATGGTGGCTGCAGCCAAGAAATGGCCAGGTATTGTGGTGGGCACCTGTGGTCCCAGCTAATTGGGAGGCGGAGGTGGAAGACTCGCTTGAGCCCTGGATTGGAGATTGCTGTGAGCTGTGATGCCACAGCACTCTATCTAGGGTGATAGCTTGAGATTCTGTCTCCAAAAAAAAAAAAAAAGTAAGAACGAGAAGAAAGATTGGCTCAGCACCCATAGCTCAGTGGGTAGGGCACCAGCCCCATATACTGAAGGTGGAGGTTTCAAACCTGGCCTCGGCCAAACTGCAACAACAACAACAAAAATAGCTGGGCGTTGTGGCGGGCGCCTGTGGTCCTAGCTGCTCAGGAGGCTGAGGCAGGAGAATTACCTGTGTGACGCCATGGCACTCTACTGAGGGTGATGGTATAAGACTCTGTCTTTTAAAAAAAAAAAAAAAAAAAGCCAGGTGTTGTGGCAGGCATCTGTAGTCCCAACTACTTGGCAGGCTAAAGCAAGAGGCTTGCTTAAGCCCAAGAGTTAGAGGTTTCTGTGAGCTGTGATGCCACAGCACTCACCAAGGGCAACATAGTAAGACTGTCTCAAACAAACAAACAAAAAACCAAAAGAAAAATTAGCCAGGCGTTTGGCGGGTGTCCATGGTCCCAGCTACTCAGGAGCCTGAGGCAAGAGGACTACTTGAGCCCAGGAGTTTGAGGTTGCTGTGAGCTATAACACCACAGCATTCTAGCCTAGGGTAACAGAGTAAGATTCTGTAACTAACTAACTAACTAAATAAATAAATAAATAAAAGCTCACTGCAGGCTTGATGCCTGTAGCTCAACGGGCTAAGGTGCCAGCCATGTACACCTGAGCTGGGTCCACCAATCAACACTGATGGCTGCAACCAAAAAATGACCGCGTGCTGTGGTGGGCGCCTGCAGTCCCAGCTACTTGGGAGGCGGAGGCAGGAGACTCGCTTGAGCCCAGGAATTGGAGGTTGCTGTGAGCTGTGATGCCACGACACTCTATACAGGTGACAGCTTGAGGCTCTGTCTCAAAAAAAAACCCAAAACAACAACAAAAAACATAACCCTTTCAACTATCTTACGGAACACAGACTCACTTTTGTCTTTATTAAAAAAAAAAAAAGCTCACTGCAACCCAAAATTCCTGGGCTCCAGCATTCTATCTGCCTCAGCGTCCTAAGCAGGGACTACAGGCTTATGCCACCACTCCTGGCTAATTTTTCTACTTTTGATATAGATGCATTCTCGCTCTTGCTCAGTCTAGTCTCAACCTCCTGGCCTCAAGTGAACCTCCCACCTCAGTGATCCAAGGATTTGAAAGACAAATTAAATCAACTTGTGAGAATCATTGTTAAGAGAGCGATTATATCCACATCTTACATAATCATATGCATTTTGTATTTGACAAAATGTATTCAAATATACAGAGTATGTACTATGTGCCAGCTAGTATGCTAGACATGAGGAATAGAGAGAAGAAAAGGATTTAGATTAAGCCCTCAAAAAAATGACAAGTTTGCATAGGCTTTTATGTGTCTATGTAAGAAAATGAGTGTCAGGATCTTGACATGTGTGAGAAAATAGTTGTGTTTGAATGACAAGTATATTACATTAGTGTTTAATGTTCTAGATATTCTTTTTTGTTTGTTTGTTTGTTTTTGAGACAGAGTCACAAGCTGTTGCTCTGGGCACAGTGCCGTGGTGTCAGAGCTCATTGCAACCTCAAACTCTTGGGCTTAAGAGATTCTCTAGTCTCAACCTCCCAAGTAGCTGGGACTATAGGAGCGCACCATAATGCCCGGCTGTTTTTTGTTGTAGTTGTCATTGCTGTTTAGCTGGCCCAGGCCGGGTTCAAACCTGCCAGCCTCGATGTATGTGGCTGGCACCATAACCACTGTGCTACAGGCATATTCTTATAACTAGATACACCATTTCTTTTATAAATACCTTAAGATGATGAGCTGTTGTATATAATTTTCCACACCCATCATATTCACATCGAAATGCCTTCTCTCCACTTTGTTGAGATTTAGCAGTTACTCTTGCTGGATGTCCTTGTAAGACAATCTAATAAACAAGAAATATAATTTAGGTTATTTATACAGAAGTAAAACAGATAAAGTTATTATTAATGTTTTCAGAATATAAAAGATAAAACTGAAACGTGGGTTTCCAAACTCAGGTCATCACTTTACTAGGATTCATTGATCTGAGTCAGGTTAATTCTGTTCCATGGCTGAAGTGAGTAGCTCTGGATGTACATACAATAGTCAAAGTGAGTGAGACCCACAAGAATGCAGAGCTGGAACTCACAAATCTATTCCTACTCTAGAAAATCAACCCAAATAGCATCTTCATTGTATGCAGGTATTCCTTGGCATACTCAAGGTATGTATATCTGTTTTTAATTTTAATAGTTTTTTTTTTTTTTTTTTTTGAGACAGAGTCCCACTAAGTTACTCTTGGTAGAGTGCTGTGGTGCCACAGCTCACAACCTCAAACTCCTGGGCTCAAGTGATTCTCCTGCCTCAGGCTTCCAAGTAGCTGGGACCACAGGCACCCGCCACAATGCCTGGGCTGGATTTGAACCCACCACCCTTGGTGTATGTGGTTGGCACTGTAACCACAATGCTACGAGAGCTGAACCAATTTCAATAGCATTTTAATACCAATCAAAAAGAGGGAATTAGGTCATCTGAGTCACTTGTAGGAAACATTAAGGTCCACATGATCTTAATCTATATTTATATTCACTAGAAGATCATTTTTCTGGAATATAGCTATATAATAATTTCAACAATGGTACTGATTTTAAAGGCTTTTTAGAGATGACAGTGTATTTTAGAAATCACAGACTTTCTGCTCTGTGGGCCATATGATGATAGTGTTGTAACCTCCATCTCTGCAGATTGTCACATGGCTCAGAGCAAAGGTCATGATGACCGAGAAGATACTACAGATATTATAGGCCGAAACAAAAATCTTAAAATAAAAGGCATTAATGAAAATTAAGCAGAGAAGCCTGCTGCGGTGGCTTACGCCTATAATCCTAGCACTCTGGGAACCTGAGGTGGGTGGATTGCCTGAGCTCAGCAGGAGCTGGAATTGAGACCAGCCTGAGCCAGAGGAGACTCCTTCTTTAAAAACAGGCGGAAGTAGTGGCAGGCACCCGTAGTCCCAACTACTTGGGAGGCTGAGGCAAGAGAATCACTTGAAAGCAAGGGTTTGAGGTTGCTATTAAGTGTGAACCACGGCACTATGACGGTGACAAGGTGAGACTACCTCAAAAAAAAAAAGAAGACAAACCTAATAGCTTTTCTCCAAAGAGTTATTATTGATAGAATCTCTTTGGTTTCTGTTAAGGAGAAATATCTTAACTTTCGTAAGATATTCTGTTACACATCATCGTTGGCAGATGAACATGGAATTTTCGGTAAATAAAAATTTCATCAACATATATATATATATATATTTTAGACAGAGTCTCACTTTGTCACCCTTGGTAGAGTGCTGTGGCATCACAGCTCACAGCGACCTCCAGCTCTTGACTTAGGTGATTCTCTTGCCTCAGCCTCCTGAATAGCTGGGACTATAGGTGCCCATAACCCCTGGCTATTTTTTTGTTGCAGTTTGCCTGGGGCTGGGTTCAAACCCGCCACCCTCAGTATATGGGGCCGGCGACCTACTCACTGAGTCACAGGCACCGCCCATTAACTTTTTTTTTTTTTTTTTGCAGTTTTTGGCAGGGGCTGGGTTTGAACCCACCACCTGCAATATATGGGGCTGGTGCCCTACTCCTTTGAGCCACAGGCGCCACCCCATCAACATATTTTTAATTGCCTCATGCTTTTTAGCCCCATCCTTAAAGAAGTACATATTCTTTACAGACTCTATTATAAGAACTGATAAAAATTATTCATTTAAATTACCAAATATTTAAGCTCTGAAATAATGTTTCCCCTATTTTCAGGTACACCCAGATATTTTTTCAATCTGCACAAAATAATGACTTATAAAATTAATTTATATATTTACATTAAATATTTTCTAGGACAGATGTAATTTAAAAACTTACTTCTTACTGTATTTTATGTACCAAAATAGCTCTTTTGGAATATAGCTATCTAAACTCTAAGAATGGGTCAAGTCCATTCTGGGTAATGTTTTACGATAGTTATACATTTTTAAGTGGTAAAGGGAGACAATGAAGGAGTTACAATGGCTAGAATAAGGGTGAGGAACTACATTAGATGATAATAGCACAGAATACAAACTTTTCCTTGTAACTATTTCTTTTCTTTTTTGTTTTTTTTGAGACAGTGTCACTCACTCTGTTGCCCAGACTAGCTCACTGCAACTTCAAATTTCTGAGCTCAAACGATCCTTCTGCCGCAGCATTCCACAGTGCTAAGATATAGGTGTGAGCCACTGTGCCTGGCCTTCATTATTTTTTTTTATTTTTCAATGGCAAAACAAGTTTATTTTTAACTTTCTATTGTGACAGTGTTATCATATCACCCTCCGTAGAGTGCCAAAGCATCACAGCTCACAGCAACCTCATAAGCGATTCTCTTGCCTCGGCCTCCCAAGTAGCTAGGACCATAGGTGCCCGCCACAATACCGGTTTTTTTTTTTTTTTTATTGCAATTGTCATTTTTGTTTGGCAGGCCTGGGCTGGATTCGAACCTGCCAGTCTGGTATATATGGCTGGTGCCCTAGCCACTGAGCCACAGGAGCCAAGCCAAAACAGGTTTTTTTTTTTAGAGACAGAGTTTCATTTTGTTGCCCTCGGTAGAGTGCCATGGTATTACAGCTCACAGCAACCTCCAGCTCTTATGGTCAGGAGAGTCTCTTGCCTTAGCCTCCTGAGTAGCTGGGACTACAGGTGCCCGCCACAACGCCTGGCTATTTTTTTTTTTTTGCTGCAGTTTGGCCGGGGTTGGGTTTGAACCCACTGCCCTCGGTATATGGGTGCCGCCGCCCCGAAACAGGTTTACTTTTTAAGTATCAAAAAAGTTTATCATACAGGCTCGACGCCTGTGGCTCAGCGGGCTAAGGCGCCAGCCACGTACATCTAAGCTGGCGGGTTTGAATCCAGCCTGGGCCCGCCAAACAACAATGATGGCTGCAGCCTAAAAATGGCCGGGCGTTGTAGCGGGCGCCTGTAGTCCCAGCTACTTGGGAGGTGGAGGCAAGAGACTCGCTTGAGCCCAGGAATTGGAGTTTGCTGTGAGCTGTGATGCTACAGCACTCTATCCAGGGTGACAGCTTGAGGCTCTGTCTAAAAAAAAAAAAAAAGTTTATCATACAAAAATAGATATACTGCTAAGGTAGTGTATGAAGTGCTCTAGTGTCCTGAATTTCACCTACACGTCACTGCAAATCCCTTTTGGAATTAAGAGATATGAAACGGGCTTTCTTCCTGACTGCTTGAAGAAAGGTCACTGCTTGGATTGGTAAACACAGCCTGAGTGTGGATTCACAGGGTGTGTGGCTTGTTCTTGTCCTCAGAAAGGGGTGTGCTCTTATGTGTTCCCTGGGACTCTTCATAAGTGCCTTCTTGACTGAAATACCACTGGCTGGGGGGCACCATGCCCTGAGCCTCTTCCCAGACTTCTTGTTTATTAAGGCAGCCTCTTTACTCGCCTCAGCAGAGAGTTCCAGCACCTGGGCAAAGCACCTTTGGAGCTCAAGATCCTCTTTCATGGTTAGGTCCTTGAGTTCACTCAGTAAGTCCAGCACTTGCACTTTTTCTTCTGAATTACCAATGCCAAGTTCTCCCAGGAGGCGCTGAGTGGTTGTCAATTCAGCCTGTAGGGAGTCTAAGAACTGCTGCCTGTTTCCCTCCAGGTGGATAGATCTCACAGGCAGCTCATGCCGGGTGGTGTCCAAGGCCATGACAAATATCTTGTATTGTTCTTTGAAACGCTGGGCCACTGCCTCAAAGGGGCTGAGCATGTTTATCTGTGCATCAGGGATTTCTGCCAGCTCCTGCTGCTTCTGATTAGGAGAAGTCTGCGCTTTAGCTCACGTGCCTTTTTCTGTAGCTTTTCCTTTTCTTTACACAATATTAATAAATTCTGTTCTGCTGTTTCTTCGAACTTAGAAAGATTGTTTTCAATCTGTTCAACAAGAAAACAACAGTTCAGGCTGAAGAGGACTCCCTCTCTGTAGTCAATCCAGGCTGCCCTTTCATCGGTGTCACACATGACCAAGAAACTATTTTCACCTTTACTGTAAGCAAAGTCAGCAGTATTGTTTGGGACTCCATCATCTCCATCTCTTCAGGCCAAGTCTGGACTCTTTTTCCCAGGAGCAGAAAACGACGTAGACTCAGTTTTTTTTGACATCTTTGTTTTTTCTAATTGTAGAGTCTTTCTCACCATACTATCTTTGCTTTTCTGGAGCAGGCTGGGTTTCTTTCCACCTTCAGATACGTTCATTCCCACTGGGCTTTAAGGCATCTGCGGCAAGAGCTTTTGGTTGTTTTCTTGTCACACTGCAAGTACTGGGACTCAACGACTCTTCCACCTTGTACTCTTCTTTCTTTCATCTGGGCTTTACTAGGAGGGCTGGGACCACCTAAGGCAAGCTTCCTGGACCTGCGCCCTGAGGAATCCGCCATCTTCCCGCCTACCACTCGAAGACTGGCCTTCATTATTTTTTAAAGATCTGATTCTTCAATTCCTCAGGTAATGTTTAGCCTGTATCATTGGCATGACACTTAACCAACAATTTATCTTTTTCCCCTTCTCCGTCCTTTTCTTTTCATACTTCCAGAGTCTTACTTTGTTGCCCTTGGTACAGTGCCATGTTGTCACAGTTCATAGCAACCTCAAACTCTTCAGTTTAAGCAATTCTCTTGCCTCAGCCTCCCATGTACCTGGGACTATAGGTGCTCATCACAATGTCTGGCTATTTTTTTTAGAGACAAGGTCTTGCTCTGGCTCAGGCTGGTCTTGAACTCATGAACTCAGGCAATCCACTTGCCTCGGCCGCCCAGAGTGCTAGATTTACAGACACGAGTCACCACGCCCAGCCTAGCAGTTTTATTTTAAATATATATATTTATATTTCCTTCTCATCCCACAAGTCCACTAACTCATCGAATTCAAAGGCTGTATCTTACATGCCTTTAAAACTCACAGTGGAAAATATCACAAGATTTACATTGTTTTCTTTCTTTCTTTCTTTTTTTTTTTTTTTTTTGAGACAGAGCTTCAAGTTGTCACCCTGGGTAGAGTGCCGTGGCATCACAGCTCACAGCAACCTCCAATTCCTGGGCTCAAGCGAGTCTCCTGCCTCTGCCTCCCAAGTAGCTGGACTACAGGCGCCCACCACAACGCCCGGTTGCAGCTGTCTTGTTGTTTGGCGGGCCCAGGCTGGATTTGAACCCGCCAGCTCAGGTTTACGTGGCTGGCGCCTTAGCCCGCTGAGCCACAGGCACCGAGCCTATCACAAGATTTATAAAAGGATTCGTAACACTAAAACATATGAACAGAATTAAAGGGAATAAAAAGTCTACCTAGGGGTATTTGAAAAGTTCTAAAATTAATGGGTGGGTACAACGGCTCATGCCTATAATCCCAGCACTCTGAGAGGCCAGAGGCAGGAGTTAGAGAAAAGCCAGAGCAAAAGTGACATCTTGTCTCTACTGAAAATAGAAAAACCAGTGAGGCATAATGGCAGGCACCTGTAATCCCAGCTATTGAGAGAAGCTGAGGCAGGAAGATTGCTTGAATGCTTGAATCTAGGAGCTTTTTTTTTTTTTTTTTTTAATTTTTGGAGACAAGAGTGTCAATCTGTTACCGTAGGTAGAATGCTGTGGTGTCACAGCTCACAGCAACCTCAAATTCCTAGGCTCAAGCAATCTTCTTCCTTCAGCCTCCTAAACAGCTGGGACTATTGGTGCCTGCCACAACGCCCAGCTAGTTTTTCTATTTTTAGTGGAGACAGGGTCTCACTCTTGCTCAGGCTGGTCTTGAACTCCTAAGCTCAAGCAATCCACCTACCTTGGCCTCTCAGAGTGCTAGAATTATAAGTGTGAGCTGCTGAACTTGGCCTGAACCCAGGAGGTTGAGGTTGCTGTGAGCTAAGCTGATGCCATGGCACTCTAGCCTGGGGCAATAGAGACTCTGTCTTAAAAAGAAAAAAAAATACAACTTTTCCCAATAGGAGCAATGATAATTAGCTAGGCTGGGCTTCCCTCTAAAATTTAAAAAGGAAATGTGACAGGAATAAGTTGGAAGTACAAGAAACTAGAAGATGCAAAAAGCAAAGGAGCAAGAGTTAGTTTCAGTAATAAAGGAGTCCTAGAAGAAGGATCCACTAACTGCCATAATACAACCTCCTCTTGGATCTCTGTGATATTTTTATTACTTTAGTGCTACTCTGCATCCACCAATGAACCTTGGGGCTTGAGGCACTTTGAGAAAGCTGCTGCCTAATACATATACTGTCTTTCTGAATTGGCAAAGTTTTCTGGGAGAGGTAGTGGGTTACCTATTCTCTCTTCCCCACAGAAGGGCCTAGAAATGCTAAGAAAGATTCTTACATAAAGCACCTTCACATACCTGCATTTTTTTTTCTTGTTCATTTTCTCCCATCATTCCAGTACCTGTTACACTTTCACTTCCATCAATGGACACCTATAGGAATAAAATATACCTTAAAAATATTTTACTTTTTAAAATTTTGAGATATAGTCTTGCTGTGTCACCTGAACTAGAGTACAGTAGTATCATCACAGCTCATTGTAACCTCAGACCCCTGGGCTCAAGTGATCCTCCTTCCTCAGCCTCCCTTAGTAGCTGGGACAACAGACATGCACCACTACATGTGACTAATTTTTCCGTTTTTGGTAGAGACATGGTCTTGCCATTGTTTAGGTTGGTCTCAAACTTTGACTTCAAGAGATTCTCCTTCCTTGGCCATGTTTTACATTTTGACAATGGCTTAGGATAAAAAATAAGTTCATGGGGGTTCATTATTTAATTTTGTGTGTATCTGAAATTTTCCATAATAAAAAGTAGGAGGGAAAAAACTTTTAAATTATATGAGAGATATATGTTCAATACAGGGGTAAAAATTGGCTTTTTGATGTAAAACTTAATTGAGACTATCCTTTTTTTTTTTTTTTTTTTTTTTTGAGATAGGGTCTTACTCTGTTAGGTTAGAGACTAGCGTGCAACTGACATCAGCATAGCTCATTGTAACCTCAAATTCCTAGTCTCAAGTGAAGTGATTCTTCTGCCCCAAGCTCCCGATTTGCTGGGACTGTATAAGTGCATGCTACCATGTCTAGCTAATTTTTTTCCTTTTTTTTTTTTTTTTGGAACAGAGTCTCACTACGTCAACCTTGGTAGAGTACCGTGGCGTCATAGCTCCCAGGAACCTCAAACTCTTGGGCTTAAGTGATCTCTTGCCTCAGCCCCCCTGAGTAGTTGGGACTACAGGTGCCTCCCACAGCTCCCGGCTATTTTTTGGTTGCAGCTGTCACTGTTGTTTAGCGGCCCTGGCTGGGCTTAAACCCACCAGCTTCAATGTATGTGGCTGGTGCCCTGCTTACTGAGCTATAGGCGCCCAGTCAGCTAATTTTTTTCTATTTTTAATAGAGATGGAGTTTCGCTCTTGCTCAGGCTAGTCTCTAACTCTCTTTTTTTTTTTAATGCATTTTAATGACATTTAAAATATTAGCTATTCATTTATAGGCTCCCCATATAAATATATTGTGCAAACTTGATTACAACACATAACTCATTAAGTGCTTTAAAATAGAACAAAGAATTCTGGACTTAAAAGAGTTTTTTTTTTTTTGAGACACACCCTCAAGCTGTCACCTTGGATAGAGTGCTCTGGCGTCACAGCTCACAGCAACCTCCAGTTCCTGGGCTCAAGTGAGTCTCCTTCCTCTGACTCCCTACTAGCTGGGACTACAGGTGCCTGCCATAATGCCTGGCCATTTTTTGGTTGCAGCCGTCATTGTTGTTTGGCAGGTTTGGGCTGGATTCAAACCGCTAGCTCAGGTGTATGTAGCTGGCGCCTTAGCCTGTTGAGCCACAGGCGTCGAGCCAGGTCTCTAACTCTTGACTTCAGGTGATCCTTCTATCTTGGCTTCCCAGAGTGCTAGGATCATAGGAGTGAGCCACTGCTCCCATGGAATTTCTTTTCTATAAGCCCCTACTTCATTCTCTTATTTTTCTTCCAGTATTTTCTTTCTATATGTCACTTCTTTTTAGATAAATGCCGATTTCTCTGATGCTAAGTGATTTGAATTGCTTGTCTTGATGAAGTATGTTTTGTTTTCTTTTCTTTTCATAAAAATGAAAGAACCTGTATCCAAGATGTTCTTGACACTGTAAAATAAATGCTGTACCTTTGCTGCATACTGTTCCAAAGCACTGATCGTGTCAGGGTCAATTGCCGCATCCCCAGTGTGCAGACCTGCCACTGTCCCATCAGCCTGAATTGCCAAGATGGTGTCAGACTGCGGTACCTGCACTGCATGATGGATATAAGCGGTGGTGCCATCTTCCAACTGAACAGCCTGTAAAGCACTCTGGTCATAACTGTCTGAGGGAGTAAAAGAGAATGGTGTTAAATTAAAGGTGAAGTCTGATAAACATTTACACATTTAGAGGAAGAAGGACATGTACTTCTATTGAGTAGTTACTATGAGCACTGGACCATACGCTTTATATGTGTTATTTGATTTAATCCTCATGACAATTCTGCAAGGCAGGTATATGTACATATACCTCCTCAGTAGAAAATTGAGGTTTGGGGAAGTAAAGTCATTTTCTTTAGGAGTCAGAAAACAAAAAAATACAATACAGTCTAAATCAGTGTGTAGAGAAATCAGGATATGAACTCATGCCAGCATGACTCCAAAGTCCATTGTGTTTTTATTATTTTATATATAATTAAAACATATACAGCATTGTAACATGACAAATCTAGCTAATTATAATAAACCTGTGATTAACTCCCATTGCTAAAGAAAAAAATTGAGTTTACTTTTTGTCAATTTTAATTAAACAAATTTATTTACAAACTTAAATATTCTAAATTTTATAAAGATTTCCTCCTTTGGTTTCACAACAAAACATTTTTTCTAAAACATGTTATATATCATTGTACAATAAAGGCTTTTATTAAGTAATAACAACATTTATTGAGCATTTATAATGTGCCGAGCATGGTTCCAAGTGCTTAAATATGTGCTTGCCCATTCTGTTCTCAATGATCCTACGATGTGGATACTAATCTTCCAAAAATGACACAGTAAAGCACAGGGGAGCTATGCAATTGCTTAATGTTACACAGCTAGAAAGTAGTAGCTTTGAACACAGATTTGAATCCAGATAGTCTGGCAGTAGAGCTGTGCTCACTACTCCTACACATTCTACCTCAAACCCCTGGTACTCCCTTTACAATGTTAACAAACATTAACATTTTGCCATATTTGCTTCTGATACAGGAAGTCCCCCAGTCACAAACATCTGACTTATATTCAATTTGCACTTATAAACAGAATGTTGACAGTAAGTCTCTGAGTTACAAACATCTGACTGACATGTGATTCACACTGAGGAATGGAGGCCATTCAGGTAATAGGTAAATATAATAGATAATCCTACCTATTCCAACTTACATACAAATTCAACTTAAGACCAAACCTACAGAACCTATCTCTTTTGTAACCCAGGGATTGCCTGTATTTTAAAAACTTTTATTTAGTTTTAATTAAAGACAAACACAATAGGCAAAAAAATTTGCTTAAAAAATTGTATTTAATTCCACTTTCCACCCCTCCTAAAAATAAACTTATACTTTTATATCCTTAAAAAAATATATTTAAGAGAAAGAAATGAAATCAACAATTTAACTTTCATTTTATTATTATTAAATTAAATTTATTTTATTTATTTATTTTTTTTGAGACAGAGTTTCACTTTGTCACCCTTAGTAGAGTTCCATGGCATCATAGCTCACAGCAACCTCCAACTCTTGGGTTTTAGGCGATTCTCTTGCCTCAGCCTCCCAAGTAGCTGGGACTATAAGTGTCTGCCACAATGCCTGGCTATTTTTGTTGCAGTTGTTGTTGCTGTTTTAGCTGACCTGAGCCAGGTTCGAACTCACTACCCTTGCTATATGGGTGGCCTACCCCCACCCAACAGCTACAGGCACTGCCCCACCCTTTATTTTTTTTTTGAGACAGTCTCAATTAACTGAGTCTCACTCAGTTACCCTGGGTAGAATACTCAGAGCTCACAGCAACCTCAAACTCCTGGGCTCAAGCGATCTTCATGCCCCAGCCTCCCAAGTACCTGGGACTACAGGCACTCACCAAAATGCCTGGCTAGTTTTTCTGTTTTCAGACCCACAGACAAGTCTCTGCTCTTGCTCAGGCTGGTCTTGAACTCCTAAGCTCAGGCAATCCACCCACCTTGACCCCCCAGAGTGTTAGGATTATAGGCGTGAACCACTGCTCTTGGCGAACAACTTAACTGTCAAATGCTCACTTTTGTATTTTAAAATTAATCTCTTGAAATCTTCCAGGGAAAAAGGGTTTGCTGCTCCAACCTGTTACTGGGCAGCTCAAATTATTAGAAAGCTTTTCCTTAAACCATGCCCAAATCTGCTACCTGCACTTCAACAAACAAACACCATTCTTTTTTTTCTTTCTTTCTTTTTTTTGCAGCTTTTTTGAACAGGATGGGTTTGAACCCACCACTTCCAGTATGGGTGCCATACTCCTTGAGCCACAGGCACCACCCTCACAATTCTTTTTTCTCATGACAACATTTCCGCAGCTAAACACAGGTCTTTTTTCTCCTCACACTCCCATTTCTCTCTTACTTTATTCATATTTCCAAAGCTATTTTTTTTACCTTTGGAGGTATGGTGAATAAATGCTGTGGTTCCATCTTCTAACTGCACTGCTTGACCATCCTCTAGACGCAAACTGTCCCCTGCTCAAGAACAATGCTTACATTTAGATCCCACCTTGTCCAGTATGTTCTGATTAACTCACTTAGGAACAAAAGGATCAATAAACCATTAACACAATGTCACAACATATACCTGCTTTACGAGTCTTTGAACATTTGAGTAATTTCAATAAAACTTCTCTGAGTGTTTAAAGGTAAAAAGATATTAGAATATTTGTTTTAGGAATATATATTAGGAGATGGGGAGAATTTAAAGAAGGGGAAAAGAGAAGAAAATGACAGTTAGAGAGGATTCAGCTCAAATAACAGAAATATTTACTTAGGACTGTTGCCCATTTAACTCCAATGTCCAGGAACTTCTTTTCTTTGAGAGAAAGTCTTGGTTAAGATAAATAGGCTTTAGATCCTATGGCATTGACTAATCTCCCTTTTCAGAAGAAAAGGAATCAGGACCAAGTTAGAGGGAGCTGGGGGCCACAAACACTAAAGTCTGAGAAGCTGGAGTGTATCTTAAATACTTACTACTTTTAGGTATGGGTACGTGTTGAACATACGCAGCAGAGCCATCTTCCAACTGAATGACCTGGCCATCTATGAGTTTTCCATCTGCAACAAGAGATTAAAGCTAATAAATTAGGACAGACAAAAATTTTAAACTTCATACAATTTCAAAATTATATCAACTATAAAAACATACACTACTTAAGCTCATGTTCATCTTGATTCTTCCCTCAATGTTCTGAGGCAATTCAATAACACATCCAGAGATCCTACAGAAAGCAGAAAATCCTGCCTCAGCCATCTTTCCTTCCCTCCAATTTTCAATTAGATGAGTTCAAGAGGAAGAGTGGCTCGTTGCAGGAGGCTACATGAGTTGAACCTCTATGTACCTTTCAGAGTTACTTAGACTCAGTGACCACAGGGAAGCTGACGCTAGGGAGCTAGATATGTCAGTGTACGCGAGGCCAGTTGTCACTCTAACTCCTGGGGGCTATACGACACTTTTATATGTATATTATGTGTTCAGTAGTAATTTTTATAAGCTCTATAACAACAAGGAGTTTGAGAACCAGGCTATTTCCTAGAGCAAAGTAAACCCTGATGCAGAGACAAGGTTATATGTTTTTACTCTTATGCATATGTGGTAAAGACATTAAATAATAAAGAAGTAAAATAAGCAAGAAAGGTCTTGCTAGAAATAGATCAGACATTCCCTGCTCCCCTGTTACTTTGATATCCCAGAGTATCATCCAAATATCTTAAAAGGCATCCCTGGGGGCAGCACCTGTGGCTCAGTGAGTAGGGCACCGGTCCTATATACTGAGGGTGGCAGGTTCCGGCCCCAGCCAAACTGCAACAAAAAATAGCCGGGCGTTGTGGTGGGCGCCTGTAGTCCTAGCTACTCGGGAGGCTGAGGCAAGAGAATCGCCTAAGCCTGGGAGTTGGAGGTTGCTTTGAGCTGTGACATCACAGCACTCTACCGAGGGTGATAAAAGTGAGACTCTGTCTCCAAAAAAAAAAAAAGGCATCCCCAAATTATCAAAAGAAATATAAGTTAAATTGAAATAATTTAAAATGATCATATGCAGTCCAGCATTTTTCAGAGAGATTGGAAAGGAACTGTAGCTGCTAGATGCTCTAGCTCTGAGGTTATGAATTGCTGGTATTAATCAGTCACATGTGAGGTACATACCTTTAGAATTATGTTGTATATAAGCGGTAGAACCATCTGCAAGTGTTACTGCTTGCAAGCTTACACCTTCCATATTTTCTAAATTGTCACCATCTATTATAAAAAAATATTATTGTCTTTAGATAACTATCATAGGCACATGTTGATTAAATTAATTATTAATTTTTTTTTTTTTTTTTTTTTCCTCTTTCAGAAAGTGAAGATTAGGCAAAAAGGAGGTTGCATGACAGACTCAAATGAGAGTTCTTTCAGCATTTACAAAACCTTTTTTTCCCTTGCCTTACTGTATCAAACATCCATACCAAGATAAAAATGCTCATACACAGGCTTAGGTTTGTGTTGCCTCCTGCTAAATTAGGAACAGGGAAATAAACACAGTGTCATAAATTTCAATCTTTCAGTAAGATAAATGATTTCCAAATCTACATGGTCCTATCAAACATCACAGCTCACCTGCCACAGTTACTGCCTCTGTCAGACACAGGGTAACATGTTGAGCCTCCATTCCTCCTCCAGGAAACTCTGTCATTCCCTGAGAATCTCGATTTATTTGGGCTAACAACATCTTCTACCTTGAAGGAAAAAACAGGCACTTGAGAACAAAGTGTTTGAAATAAGATGAAATTTCACTTAATACGCAAAGTAAGAGTATTAGCCCAAAGTCCAAGGCATCCTTCTCATAATTCAACAGTTAACTTCTGAGCACACTGATAAGTCTTGCCCTTCAGTCTCGTATGTCTAAAATCCCCATAATTAAAGTCCTCTGGCTTATAATTGAAGATTCCCACTTAACAATCCATCAGCAAATGCTGTGGACTCAATCTTCAGAGATCGATCCTGACTTTGGCAGCTACATGTCACAACCTTCACTATTACTTCCTTCCTCCAAGCCATACCCAATCTCTCACCTGTGTTACATTAACAGTATCCTAACTTGTCTTCCTGCTTTTATGTTAGCCTCTCTACACTCTTTCTTAACACAGTGGTCAGTGCCCTTTGAAGGGAAAAGTTAGCTCAAGTTCTTTTCCTGCCCCAAATCTTCTGATGACTTCTCATCAGAGTAAAATCCAAAAGTTCGTACACTGACCTATGAAGCCAATGATGTTGCCCCCCATTTCTTCCTATTCTCCATCTCATTCATTCACTTCAGCAACACTGGCATCCTTGCTTCTCCTCAAACATATGGATGTTGAGCTTCTTTAGGACCTTTACACTTGATGTTCTTTCTGCCTGAAACATTTTGTGCAGTATCTTCATTGTTCATTCCCTTACCTCTTTAAGTCTTTGCTCAAATGTCACCTTAGTAAGAGCTCCCCTGTTGGGCAGTGCCCATAGCTCAGTGGATAGGGCACCAGCCACATCTACCAAGACTGGCAGGTTAGAACCCAGCTCAGGCCAGCTAAAACAACAATGACAACTGCAATAAAAAAAATAGCCAGGTGTTATGGTGGGCGTCGGTAGTCCCAGCTACTTGGGAGGCGGAAGCAAGAGAATCCCTGCCCAAGAGTTTGAGGCTGCTGTGAGCTGTGACTCCATGGTGCTCTACCCAGGGTGACAGCGTGAGATGCTGTCTCAAAAAAAAAAAGAGCTCCCCTGTCCACTCCATTTCAAACTGTACCTCCTAACTGCCCAATCATGGTATACCCTATCATTCTTTCCTCCTCTTATGTTTCTGCATAGTACTTATTATTCAGCATATCACATGTGGTTACTTATTTTTTTTTGTTTTTTGACACAGAGCCTCAAGCTGTCACCTTGGATAGAGTGCTGTGGCATCACAGCTCACAGCAACTTCCAATTCCTGGGCTCAAGCAAGTCTCTTGCCTCTGCCTCCTAAGTAGCTGGGTCTACAGGTGCCCGCCACAATGCCTGGCCCTGGCTGGATTCGAACCCGCCAGCTCAGGTGTATGTGGCTGGCACCTTAGCCCATTGAGCCACAGGCGCCGAGCCATATGTGGTTACTTATTTGATTACCAAATTCCCCCTCCACTAGAATGAATAGAGATTATATGTATATTCACTATTGACCCAAGTGCCTAAAAAGTGGTTGGCACACACAAACCACCACCACAACTCTCTTCTCTTCTACCTCCAGATCCAATTATAGCTGAGGGCCTTGGGTTATCTCAGTTGTATAATTTAGTAACCTTGATCCAGGCAAATGGATTAGAAGATCTCTTGGGGGCCTTTCCAGGTCTAAAGATCTGATTTTATTTTATTTGTTTTTAGAGACAGAGTCTCATTTTACCGCTCTCGGTAGAATGCCATCGCGTCACAGCTCACAGCAACCTCCAACTCCTGGGCTTAGCTTAGGTGATTCTCTTGCCTCAGTCTCCCCAGTAGCTGGGACTACAGGCGCCCACCAGAACGTCTGGCTTAAAGATCTGATTTTAGTGGCAATATTTAAAAGAGTAATATGTAGATAGTAGTAATAATTTGTAATTATATTTATGTTTAGAGTTGTTTGAAGAATTGTTTTAGGAACACTATAAGCTGGTGATGACTCTGGTTCAGTTTCATAGGAAAGTATCAGGGCCTTTTGCCTGATAAAAGCCAGTCAGGTGCAGAAGGATCCATAATTTATAAGTGATCATAGAATAAGCTGAAACTCTTAACACTTCCTTGCCACTCTCAATGGCTGACAGACAAACTTCAAAATAACACTGGTACCCTTCGATTCAGACTCCTTACAGGTATAAGATTGGGACAGGCTAATTTTTAGACACAGAATTACTGCATGATTCCTCTTATATGAGGTATCTAAAGAAGCCAAACTCTTAGAAACAAAGTAAAGTAGTATTTGGAAGGAGGGGCCATAGGTGAGCTACTCAGTCATGCAAAATAAAAAACTTCAAAAGTAGGCCTGTAATTCTAGCACTCTGGGAGGTGGAGGCCTTTGAATTGCTTGAGGAGTTCAAGACCAGCCTGAGCTAGAGCAAGACCCCATCTCTAAAACTAGCCAGGCATTATGGTGGTCACCTGTAGTCTCAGCTATTCCAGATGCTGAGGCAAGAAGATTGCTTAAGCTCAAAAGTTTGAGGTTGCTATGAGCTATGATGCCATGGCACTTTACGAAGGGTGACAAAGTTAGACTCTGCCTTAAAAAAAAAAAAAAAAAAAGGAAAAGTTCAAAAGAACTAATGCACTTGTATGTATAGTTAACGTTACTGTACTGTATACTTAAAAATGGTTAAGATGGTATGGTAAATCTTTTTTTTTCTTGCAGTTTTTGACCAGGGCTGGGTTTGAACCTGCTACCTCTGGCATATGGGACTGGTGCCCTACTCCTTTGAGCCACAGGCATTGCCAATCTTTTTTTTTTTTCTCGTAGAGACAGAGTCTGACTTTGTCACCCTTGTAGAGTGCTGTGGTGTCACACAGCTCACAGCAACCTCCAACTCCTGGGCTTAGGCCATTCTCTTACCTCAGCCTCCTGAGTAGCTGGGACTACAGGTGTCCGCCACAACGCCCAGCTATTTTTTTATTTTGCAGTTCGGCCGAGGCTGGGTTTGAACCCACCACCTTTGGTATATGGGGCCGGCGTCCTACTTGATGAACCACAGGTGCCGCCCCCCCCCCCTTTTTTTTTTGAGAGAGAGTCTCACTTTGTCAACTTGGGTAGAGTGCCATGGTGTCATAGTTCATAGCAACCTCAAATTCGGGGGCTGAAGCAATCCTCTTGCCTCAGCCTCCTCAGTAGCTGGGACTACAAGCACCTGCCATAATGCCTGGCTAGTTTTATTATTTATTTTGTTGTTGTTGTTGTTGTTGTTGCAGTTTTTGGCCGGGGCTGGGTTTGAACTCGCCATGTCTGGTATATGTGGCCAGCACCCTACTCCTTGAGCCACAGGTGCCACCCACCTGGCTAGTTTTAGAGAGGAGGTCTCACTCTTGCTCAGGCTGACCTCAAATCCCTGAGCTTAGGTAATCCATCCATCTCTGCCTCCCAGAGTTCAAGGGTTATATGCATGAGCCACCATGCCAAGATGGTAAATCTTATGTTTTTCACCGTAATTAAAAAAAATTTGAACATATATGGCAAAATGTTATGGCCTGGGCAGTGTCCATAGCTCAGTGGGTAGGGCATTGGCCACATGCACTGAGGCTGGTGGGTTCGAACCCGGACTGGGCCTGCTAAAACGACAACAATTGCAACAAAAAAAATAGCTGGGTATTGTGGTGGGCGCCTGTAGTCCCAGTTATAAGGGAGGCTAAGGCAAGAGAATCCCTTAAGCCCAAGAGTTGGAGGTTGCTGTGATGCCACAGTACTCTACTGAGGGCAATGTAGTAATATTCTGTCTCAAAAAAAAAAAAAAAAAGGCAGCATCTGTGGCTCAAAGGAGTAGGGCGCTGGCCCCATATGCTGGAGGTGGCAGGTTCAAACCCAGCCAGGCCAAAAATAACTGCAAAAAAAAAAAAAATTATGGTCTATTAAAGCTGAATGTTTATTTGATTATTTGTATTCCTCTGTGTGTGATAAATTTCGTAATTTAAAAAGCAAAAAATGGCTCAGCGCCTGTGGCTCAAGCTGCTAAGGCGCCAGCCACACACACCTGAGCCAGCCCAGGCCTGCCAAACAATAATGATGGTGGCAACCAAAAACTAGCCTGGCGTTGTGGCGGGCGCCTGTAGTCCCAGCTACTTGGGAGGTGGAGGCAGGAGAATTGCTTAAGCCCAGGAATTAGAGGTTGCTGTGAGCTGTGAGGGCATAGCACTCTACCCAGGGTGACAGGTTGAGCCTCTGTCTCAAAAAAAAAGAGAGAGAGAGAGAAAGAAAGACAGAAAAGAAATTCAAAGAATAATAAAAAAAAAAAAGATGCAAATAAAAAGCAAAAAATACTCCGAATTACTGGCAAGAAAAAGAACATGTGAAAAATGACGGCTAAAATTGGTAACTATCAGATTTCATCTCTTCATCTCTTAAAAGCAAAATATTAAGTGTTTCTTTAGTGGTTTGAAGAACTTCTGGCATACTCTAATAACTTCTAAGTAGCTTCATAAATTCAAGTTTAAAAATGTGAAGCCCTTAGACACTTCAAGTTTAGTTTAACTTGTTAGCAACAATTATTACAAAAAAGTATCATGATAACATAAATCTAATGGTTTAGACATAAAAGCAAGAAATCCAACTGTAAGCTTTTTTTTTGAGACAGAGTCTCACTTTGACCCCCTTGGTAGAGTGCCATGGTGTCATAGTTCAGAGCAACCTCAAAATCTTGGGCTTAAGACATCCTCCTGCCTCAGCCTCCCGTGTAGCTGGGACTAGAGGTGACTGCCAAAACACTGGGCTAGTTTTAGAGATGGGTTCTCACTTTTGCTCAGGCTGGTGTCAAACTCCTGATCTCAGGCAATCCACCTGCCTCAGGCGTCCAGGGTGCTAGGATTACAGGTGTGAGACACTGCACCCAGCCTTGTAAATAATCATTATGATAAGCAATGATTAAAAAATCTAGATTAACAAATTGTAATATCTTTTTGCACAAAGCCACTTAAACCAGGCCTTTAGAAATTGTCAGACTCAGGTCCTAACCTCAGGCAAAGTATCTGTCTTTCTATTACCTGCTCTTAAATCCAAATTTTCCATATAAATTTACTCTGTGTTAGAAAAAGTTCTCCTTATCAGTGTGGTCATTCACACTGCTTTTATTAGCAAGGCAGAAAACTGCCTTCCAAAATTCTTCAGCTATGTTTCAACATAGCCACAGACTAAGTATATTCCACTGATTAAATGTAATTAAGTACAAGGTAATTAGAACATACTGGCAAATGCAGCACTTTTTCGCAGACTCCACAGGATGCTAAAGGAAAAAGCGTGGAGAAAGAGTTCATAATACCAATTTTAATCGGGACAGTAGAATTTTCTCTCAGGTGAAATGTTCAAACTTGAAGGTTGTCAAGACCATTGAGAAACTGAATATATGAAATTGACTGCCAGGCAGGTCTAACTTGATGCCTTTGAAATTCTAGTTGCGATAAGGCCTATTACGATTAAAGCTAAAAATACTTGTGAGAAAAACAGCTGCGAGCAGAGACAAGAGAACATCTAGGCCTAGTCAACAGGAATGTCCATTTTCGTGGTGGTTTAATCTTCACTAAATCATTAATATGAAAAAGAAGTTTATAAAGTCGGGGCATGGTGGCTCATGCCTGTAATCCTAGCACTCTGGAAGGCTGAGGGGGTTGGACTGCTTGAGCTCAGGAGTTCACGACCAGCTTGGGTAAGAGACCCCATTGCTACTAAAAACAGAAAAACTGTCAGGTGTTGTGGCTGGAGACTGGGCAAAACAACTGCTTGAGCCCCAGATCTTGAGGTTGCTGTGAGCTATGATGCTATGGCAGTCTACTCAGAGTGACAGAAAGTCCCTCCCCCCAAAAAAAGAACTAAAAAGAAAAATCTCTCTTAAACCTCAATGAAGTAGCACTAACTATATAGGCCTAATAGAGGCACTCCAGCATGAAGCAGGTTGGTAAGTACATCTTGGTTTGCTTTCAGTAAGTCCAGGGAATTTGAGAAATAGAAGCACCAGAGAGGTTCTGACATATTCTAAACAGCATTTTTGATGTTATTCTATTGAGAAGCATGGCCAGGCACAGTGGCTCATGCCTGTAATCCTAGCACTCTGGAGGCCAAGGCCGGTGGATTACCCTGAGCTCACAGGTTCGAGACCAGCCTGAGAAAGAGTGCGGACCCATCTCTAAAAATAGCCAGGAGTTATCAGGGGCGCCTATAGTCTCAACTACTTGAGAGGCTGAGGCAAGAGAATTGCTTGAGCCCAAGTGTTTGAGGTTGCTGTGAGCTATGATGCCATGTGGAAGGTGACAAAAGTGAGACTTTTGCAAAAAAAAAAAAAAAAAAAGGTAAAGAGCAGTGTCTGTGGCTCAGAGGAGTAGGACGCCGGCCCCAGATGCTGGAGGTAGTGGGTTCAAACCCAGTCCAGGCCAAAAACTGCAAAAAAAAGGTAAAAAGCATGTCATTTCAAAATTATGATGCTAGATTATACTTTATTTCCTCCAAGATGAACGCTGTATATGCTAATATTTTATTACCCAAATTGCTCATCCTGTCATAGGTAAGGAGAGCAAAGCATTGTTAGACAACTGAATTATAGACAGAATTCCTGACATAGGACTCTTTGCATCTCTAATGAGTAGATCTTGTCCTAAAAATGCACTGATTAAGACACTAAACATGGGCTCGGCGCCTGGGACTCAACGGGCTAAGGCGCCAGCCATGTACACCTGAGCTCTCGGGTTCGAATCCAGCCCAGACCCACTGAACAACAATGGTGGCTGCAACCAAGGAATGGCTGGGCGTTGTGTCGGGCGCCTGTAGTCCCAGCTACTTGGGAGGCAGAGGCAGGAGATTCACTTGAGCCCAGGAATTGGAGGTTACTGTGAGCTGTGATGTCATAGCACTCTATCCAGGGTGACAGCTTGAGGCTCTGTCTCAAAAAAAAAAGACACTAAACATGGTTAAAACGTATTACCGTTAGTCAGAAATTACTGTTTGTGTAGGTCTCTTCCTTAGTCATTCACAATAAGATAGGGTCTTGCTCTATTGCCCTGGCTAGAGTGCAGTGGCATCATCATAGCTCGCTGTAGCCTGGAACTCCTGGGCTCAAGTGATCCTTCTGCCTCAGTCTCCCAAGTAGCTGAACATGTCACCATGCCTGGCTAACTTTATTTTTATTTAGAGACATGGTCTCACTATGTTGCTCAGGCTGGTCTCTAACTCCTAGTCTCAAGTGATCCTTCTACCTTGGCCTCCCATAGTGCTGGTCTCTAACTCCTAGTCTCAAGAGATCCTTCTACATTGGTCTCCCAAAGTGCTGGTCTCTAACTCCTAGTGTCAAGTGATCCTTCTACCTTGGCCTTCCACCATGACCAGCAAGTCTCAAATTTGGAAAATACTTTTCAGTTCTAATAACTTAGGACATACTGTCAAATGGAATAGTTCTACAGGGCCATAAACATTATTGGACTCTTTCAACCTCCTTCGAATCCTCGAAACTATCCAGCAAACTTACGTTTCTTTGTTTCTTACAGTGCTATTTGAAATATTTTCAATTTGCCTCAAACCTTGCCCTTTCTCCCACCTGACTACTTTACTTTCAACACATTAATCAGCCCCCAACTTTGTAGAAGATACCTCCTTACTAACAAACATCACTTGAGTACATTTCAATACATTTTTTCTAACCTACCATATTACCTTCCTACAAGGTAAAATCAATCTCTGGAGACTGTTCTCTGCATTTCATCTGTCTTTCTTCCTTAGAGATCTCAGAGACCTCTCCTGGAAACCCCAGTTCCCTCTGGGAACCCCCCCACCCCAGTTCCTTCATCAGTAACTTTAAAAATACAAAAAATAAAATAAGCAAAATCTCACTTCTGACTCAACTACTAGTCTCTATTTATCACAGCTAGATTTCTTTTTCTTTTTTTTTTTTTTAAGAGACAGAGTCTTACTTTATTGCCCTTGGTAGAGTGCCGTTGCGTCACAGCTTACAGCAACCTCCAACTCCTGAGCTTAGGCGATTCTCTTGCCTCAGCCTCCCGAGTAGCTGGGACTACAGGCGCCTGCCACAACGCCTGGCTATTTTTTTGTTGCAGTTTGGCTGGGGCCGGGTTTGAACACGCCACCCTTGGTATATGGGGCTGGTGCCCTACTCACTGAGCCACAGGTGCCGCCCCCTAGCTGGATTTCTTTAAAAGTTGTTGCGAAGAATACTTCCTGATTTCCCCATATGATCTGGTTTCTGCTCCTAACTCCATTGAAACTACTCTGATGGGTTATTAAACTCTACCCTAACATAAAATTCAATAGCTATTCCTAGTTATTTACCCAAGAGAAATAAAAACATACACCCACAAATATTTATACAAGAATATTCATAGCCCAGCTCGGCGCCTGTGGCTCAGAGGGCTAAGGCGCCAACCACGTACAACTGAGCTGGTGGGTTCGAATCCAGCCCGGGCCCGCCAAACAATGACAGCTACAACCAAAAAATGGCCAGGCGTTGTGGCGGGCGCCTGCAGTCCCAGCTACTTGGGAGGCGGAGGCAAGAGACTCGCTTGAGCCCAGGAATTGGAGGTTGCAGTGAGCTGTGATGCCATGGCACTCTATCCAGGGTGACAGCTTGAGGCTCTGTCTCAAAAAAAAAAAAAAAGAATATTCATAGCTGTTTTATTCAAAATTGTTCTGAACCATAAAGAATCCAAATGTACATCAATAAAAAAATGTATCAATGTTAAGCCTATACAATGGAACATTACCTAGCAATAAAAGGAACAGACTACTATACATGAAATAACACTGAAATATCTCAAAAATATTATGCTGAGGGAAATAAGGCAGACACAAAATAATGTATGTTATAGTATTCCATTAATATTCTAAGAACAGGCAAAATTAATCTACAATGAATAGAAATCAAAATGTGATTGCTGGGGAGGCTCCTGTGGCTTAGCGAGTAGGGTGCCGGCCCCATATACCGAAGGTGGCGGGTTCAAGCCCGGCCTCAGCCGAACTGCAAAACAAAAAAATAGCCGGGTGCTGTGGCGGGCGCCTGTAGTCCCAGCTACTAGGGAGGCTGAGGCAAGAGAATC